>CAUYLG010075249.1:0-152930 GCA_963573385.1 Cacajao melanocephalus | reverse complement strand
ATGGATGAATGGGTAGGTGGATGAATGGGTGGGTAGGTGGGTGAACGAATGGATGGATGGGTGGGTGGGTGAATGAATGGATGGATGGATAGGTGGGTGTGTGGGTGGATGGATGGGTGGATGGGTGGATGGATGGATGGATGGATGGGTGGATGGATGGGTGGGTGGGAGGATGGATGGGTGGGTGGGAGGATGGATGGATGGATGGATGAATGGGTAGGTGGATGAATGGGTAGGTAGGTGGGTGAACGAATGGATGGATGGGTGGGTGAATGAATGGATGGATGGGTGGGTGGGTGAATGAATGGATGGATGGATAGGTGGGTGTGTGGGTGGATGGATGGGTGGATGGGTGGATGGATGGATGGATGGGTGGATGGACGGAAGTGGGTGGGTGAGTGGATGGGTGGGTGGGTAGATGAATGGATGGATGAGTGGGTGGGTGGATGGATGAATGGGTGGGTGGGTAGACGGATGGATGGGTGGATGAATGGGTGGATGGGTGGATGAGTGGGTGGGTGGGTGGGTGGGTGGTTAGATGGATGAGTGGATGGGTGGATGGATGGATGGTTGAGTGGGTGGATGAATGGATGGGTGGGTGGGTGGATGTATGGGTGGGTGGGTAGATGGATGGATGGATGGATGGATGGATGAATGGATGGATGAGTGGGTGGATGGATGGATGAGTGGGTGGATGGATAAGTGGGTGGGTGGATGGATGGATGGTTGGATGAATGGGTGGATGGATGGATGGATGAGTGGGTGGATGTATGGGTGGGTGGGTAGATGGATGAATGGATAGATGGGTGGATGGATGGATGAATGGATGGATGAGTGGGTGGATGGATGGATGGATGAGTGGGTGGATGGATAAGTGGGTGGGCGGATGGATGGATGGATGGATGGATGGATGGATGGATAGGGGGATGAATAGGTGGGTGGATGGGTAGATGGATGGACTAACGAGCGAGTGAACACAGAGTTGAGATCTCATTCACAGGTGCTCTGCCCTTCTGCTGTCCCCTTCCTCCACCTGAAATATTCTTGGACCCTCAAATCCTGTACCCTGCCCCCTCCCCCAGGCTAGTCCACTCTGCTACACAGCAACAATGTCTGGCATCATGCTCCCTCCCCTCTCCTGTCACTTAGAAACCATCCCTAGTACCTTCGTCAAGCCTTTCTTCTGCTATGACTCCTGCCTCAGCCGTTTACTCCTCAATCGGGTCTTTTTAGTTTTTCTTTTGAAACAGCCTTATTAAGGTGTAATTTCCCAACAATACAATGATCCATGCATAATCTGATGAGTTTTGACAAATTTATACACATGGGTATCCAATGAAGATATAGCACATTTCCAGACCAGGCACAGTGGCTCACACCTGTAATCCCAGGACTTCAGGAAGCCGAGGTGGGAGGATTGCTTGAGGCCAAGTGTTCAATACCAGCCTGGGCAACATAGTGAGACGCCGTCTCTACAAAAATTAAAAAATTAGCCAGTTGTGGTGAGTGCTGCAGTCCCTGCTACTCAGGAGGCTGAGTCAAGAGGATTGCCTGAGCCCAGGAGGTTAAGCTGCGGTGAGCTAGGATCGCACCACTGCACTCCAGCCAGTCTCTAAATTAATTAAAAGATACAGCACATTTCCATCCCCAGAAGTCCCTCATGTCACTTTTCAGTCAGTTCCTTACCCCACTCTCAGGAGGACGCCCAGCCCTCACGAAGCTCCTGGACTCAGGTCTGGTGTGGACCTGACCCAATTCCTTCTGCCCTCGGCCCAGGAACCCAGGTCTTTGTAGAGACCTTCAAATACCTTCGAATGTGTTAAGTGCAGGCATGGCAGAGTGGGCAGAGCTAAGGGAGGTCTTGTGTGGAATCTGCCAGGCCAAAGAGAAGAGTCCAGGAGGAGGTGGGGGAGGACTCTGCATTTAGGAAGGGGTAGGAGAGGGACCGGGCTTGAGACCCTCAAGAATCATGCATTCCCAAGAACAATGGGACTGCATGAGGACCTGGCCTCAGGTCCAATGTGGACCTGGCCCAATTCCTTCTGCCCCTGGCCCAGGAGCCCCTCCCCAGACACTGGCATGGGGCCAGCCCTCCATTCCTCTCTCTCTGGGCTCTGAAGAGCCTCAAAGGCCAGGAGGGCCATCCTGCCTCGGAGCAGCCCGAAGCCCTGCATCTCCATCCCAGTGCCCTGGCAGACCCTTTCAGTATTGCCCAGAATCACAGACATTCACAAGCCTGAATTTCTTCTGAACACAGTATTGAAAACAGATGCTTGGTGCTTCAAAGAAAAACAGGCACTGAGACAAAGGATCTCTCAGCAAGGCAACTTTACTTTTTGCAGAAAGGGTGCTCCTGTTAGCCATCTTGCCACGAGAGTACAATGAACAAAGGAAAAGCAGACATATCTATTCTTCATGCATTTGGGGTCATCTTGACCGCTGTGTCTAATGTCTGTTGGCTGGAGCCAGACCTCACAATCTAAAACTAAAACTTAATTGGCTAACATCTTAAAACTTTTTTAAACAGGTAAAAGCAATGGAGAACAAACAGAAAGTCTAAATAAGGAAGGGGCATAGGCTGCGAGCTGGGACATGCCTGTGAGCACGTCCAGCACAGAGATCCTGGTTGAAGTACAAGGACATAGAATGTACTACGTGCCTGTGTGCACATCTGACAGCTACATAGGACAGGGCTTAACAAAGTGCTGCTAGCAAAGTGCCGAGGAGGCTTTGAAGACAGTGTTTAAAACAAACTTATTTCTAACACTTATGATTACTCTTTAGCAAGAAAGGAAACTTTGAAGAGGAACTTTTCTACTTCCCACGATGGTCCTAAAGATTCATAAGGAACAAGTCTGAGAGCCGCATACCTCATTCGTCTTCAGGAACGGGTTGCTTCCATGGCGTCTCCTGGCCTGGCTGGGCTCTCTGTTCTCCAGGGCTGTCCCTGTTGCCCCTGGGCTGAGAGGATCCAGGGGCTCTGACATGCTGAGTTAACAGCTGATCCTCCCTTGAGGGAGAGAGAGAAGGGAATCAAGAGGCCATGTGGCTTGTCCTTATTGCTTGCACCCATTCTGAAGGATATTGGAGCCACCCCACCCCCGTCATTACGTTCCCCAAGGAAAAGCCCATTTCTTCCAGAGATCTCCTTCTGGGCATTGCCGTTGAGGCCAGGGACCCTCGGGAAAGGGGTTTTCAAAGGCTTCCAGAGTCACTCGGCTTCTCTACAGAGTGCAGATGGTCCAGGCCTGAAGATTTGGAGAGGACAACCCAGCACCATCCCTGCTCCGTGGAGCTCAGAGGCTGGTGGGAAAGGCGGACTCGGAGCCAACCATTGTAAAGAAGTTCAAACACCTTCGCACATGGGAAATGCAGGCATGGCAGAGTGGGCAGAGCTAAGGGATATCTCAGGGAGAATCTGCCAGGCCAAGGAGAGGAGTCCAGGAGGAGGTGGGGAGGACTCTGCATTTGGGAGAGGGTAGGAGAGGGACTAGACTTAAGACTCTCGAGAACCATGCACTCCCAACGGCAATGGGAAGCCACCGGTTGTGTTGAGAAAGAGAGAAACAGACTTGCTTTTTTTTTTTTTTTAGATGACACCTCGCTCTGTCACCCAGGCTGCAGTATAGTGGCAAAATCTCAGCTCACTGCAACCTCCGCCTCCCGGGTTCAGGCAACTCTCCTGCCTCAGCCTCTTGAGTAGCTGGGACTACAGGCGCCCACCACCACGCCTGGCTAATTTTTGTATTTTCAGTAGAGATGGGGTTTCACCACGTTGGCCAGGCTGGTCTCAAACTCCTGACCTCAAGTGATCCACCCACTTTGGCCTCCCAAAGTGCTGGGATTACAGGCGTGAGCCACCATGCCCGGCCCCAGACTTGCATTTTTTAAAAAGGGGCCCAAGGGATGGAGGCTGTTGCAAGGTCCAGGGACAAAGGATGATGTCTGGAAAAGTCTGGAGCCCTGTACGAATTTAGCCACGGCCCCTGGACTTGACCTCTGTGTGCAGCTGGCTTGCTGGGCAGCCTTGTTCAGCCTTAACTGCCCTGTCTTTTGTGAAAATTGATTCAAATTCTCTTGGTCAGAGACCCTGCAGCCAGAAGGGTAGGGGTCCAGGCTTTCTACTGGAATGTGCTGTGTGACCCTTGCCAACCCATTTGACCTCTCTGGGCCTCGCTTTCCATTCGCACCTTTCCCATGCTCATTTAGTGAGGATAAATAATTAAGATCCTCCACGTGAACCCCTCCAGTGCCTCAAAAGAAAGCTGCAGAAAGGACGGCTGTAATTGTTACCACAGGGGCTCTCCGCCTGGGGCAAAAATCGTTCATTTTGGGGGTGGGAAAGTGCCTATATTTTACCGTAAAGAACTGCATTTACTTAAAACAAAACAAAACTGAATGTGTTGTAAGGCAGCAGCAAAAAATGGTTATGGAAGAAAACAGGAAAAATGCCTCCTAAAGATGCATTCTAGAAAGGTCAAGTACAGAGGGAAATGCTAGACGTCCCCAGCGCATGATGGGGTAGGGCTCGGCTCTCCAGCCAAGGGCGCTACCCGTGGCTCCGGGAAGGCAGGATCAGCCCACTTGCTTTGCAGTGGGAAGCAAACGGCGGCGGGCCAGGAGAGTTTTGATTTAATGTTCCGTGTGGATCTGCGCATGGCAGCTGGGGCTAGGAATGCATCCTGACCCCGAGTCTGGGGACCGGGATCCATCACCCCCACCACCGGCTATGCGGCCTCAGCCAACTCACAGGAGTCCTTTTTTTCCCCTTTTTTTTCTCTATTCTTTGCGAAAGAATTGTATGCAACCACTAGTTAAACTGAAAGATGAAAGGCCCCCTTACCCCACCCCCAGTTCTGCTCCCCTGCCTGAGGCCTTGATGCGGACATCACTGGTGGGCTTCTTTCCAGTCTTTTTTTTTTTTTTTTTTTTTTTGCGGCAGGGTCTCCTTCTGTTGCCCAGGCTGCAGTGGTGCAGTGGCGCGATCTCAGCTTACTGCCACCTCTCTCTCCCAGGTTCAAATGATCCTCCTGCCTCAGCCTCCTGATTAGCTGAGGATTACAGGCACCTGCCACCACACCCGCCTAATTTTTGTGTTTTTAGTAGAGACAGGGTTTCACCATGTTGGCCAGGCTTGTCTGGAACTCCTGACCTCAAGTGATCCTCCCACCTCAGCCTCCCAAAGTGCTGGGATTCTAGGTGTGAGCACCGCGCCCAGCCTTCCAGTCTTTCACCCCCGCCCCACGTCTGTGCAGAGGCACTTGTACTATCCATCTCCTCCCCTGACTTCCTGTTTTACACATGACATGTCTCAGGATCTCTCTGGCTCATTACACACACAACCACTTTCTTTCGGCAGCTGCGTAATATTTCATCATGAAGGCCGTCGCTTTTACAAATGTGATCAGCTCCGTGAACAGCTGGGAGGCAAAGGGGGGATCCAAGAACACCTGGGTCCTTGACCGAGGGGCCTGTTCAAACCTGCTCTAAGGGTTTACTTCTTTCCCGGTCCCTTAGGTGAAATCTCAGGCTTCCTCAGCTTTTCTGGTGGCTTCTAATTACAAAAGGCAATCTCCATGCTCTAATTAACATGCCCAGGCTCCGGTATCATCAATACTCTCAACTTTATTGGGAGATAAATTTTGTTCCTCCCTTGGCTGGCTGCTTGGAGAGAAGAGGCAGGGAGTGATCTGTATCTGGTTTCTGCCCTGCCACTCCTCTCCCAGGCTCCAGGGTAGATGCAGCGTATTACAAGGGGCCTTTGCTGTTAATGCGTTAGCCTGTTTGATTTGGTGCTATTTTACATAGCATTCTTTTTTAAATTTTCTAATTTTTTTTAGAGACAGGGTCTTGCCATGTTGGCCAGCCTGGTCTCGAACTCCTGAGCTCAAGAGACCCACCCACCTTGGACTCCCAAAGTGCCGGGATTACAGGCATGAGCTACTGAGCCCCACCTACTTTACCTAGTATTCTTTGATTTGTGTTTATAAGTGAGACTGAACAGCAGTGTGTATATTCTCCTTGTCTCGGTTTGTGATCATAAAATGATTTGGGAAGCTGTTTTAGAAAAAGTTCCGGAAAGTTCTGGAATAGTTTCTATAGCACAATTGGGAAAGCTTGCGTGTAAGAGTACCCAGGGTCAGGCGCTATGGTTCATGCCTGCAATCCCAGCACTTTGGGAGGCCAAGGTGGGTGGATCACTTGAGGTTAGGAGTTTGAGACCAGCCTGGCCAACATGACGAAATCCTGTCTCAACTTAAAAAAAGAAAAAATGCAAAAATTTGCTGGTCATGGTGGCGTGAGACTGTAATCCCAGCTCCTCAGGAGGCTGAGGTAGGAGAATCACTTGAACCCAGGAGATGGAGGCTGCAGTGAGCAGAGATCATGCCACTGCACTCCAACCTAAGCAACAGAGCGAGACTCCATCTCAAAAATAATTAAATAAACAAATAAATAAATAAAAGTACCTAGGCTGGTTCCCAAGGCTTTACTAAAGTATAAGTACTTCAGTCAACTTTGATCTTTTCTATTTCTTGGGAAAATCGCCCACTTTATTTAGTTTTCACATTTATTGGCACAAAGTTGTCCATGATATTCTCTCAGGCTAATTAAATATCAAAATCTTACCTGCATTCAGGTCAGCTCCATGTTTTGTGGGATCATAAGCCTGCAGCTTATTCAAGCTTGGGGGCGCTCTTTCAGAAAAAAAATTCAAAATCATGCGTACAAATTCAGGCACAAAATTGAATAATTAATTAGGATGAGAAAAGAAATCAGAACAAATTGCAAATTTAAATTAGCTGACCAATATCAGAAACCACAAAAATCCAGGAAAATAACATACTTAAAAAAAAAAATTAAAGCCAGGCATGGTGGCTCATGTCTGTAATCCCCGCACTTTGGGAGGCCAAGATGGGCAGATCATTGAGGCCGGGAGTTTGAGACCAGCCTGGCCAATATGGTGAAACCCCATCTCTACTAAGAACACAAAAATTAGCCAGGGATGGTGGCGCATACCTGTAATATCAGCTATTTGGGAGGCTGAGGCATGAGAATCATTTGAACGTGGGAGGCGGAGGTTGCAGTGAGCCGGGATTGTGCCACTGCTCCCCAGCCTGGGCAACAGAGCAAGACCCTGTCTCAAAAAAAATTAATTGACACACCTCATATTGATTTTTATCCTATATTTTTGCCCCTATATTCTTTGATTACCTCTTCATATGATAGTAATTTTGTTTTTTTTTTGAGAAAGAGTCTTGCTGCAGTGCCCAGGTTGGAGTGCAATGGCGCAATCTCAGCTCACTGCAACCTCCACTTCCTGGATTCAAGTGATTCTCCTGCCTTAGCCTCCCAAGTATCTGAGACTACAGACGTGCACCACCACACCTGGCTAATTTTTATGAGACAGAATCTCTCTCTGTCACCCAGCATGGAGTGCAGTGGCACGATCTTGGGTCACTGCAAACTCTGCCACCCAGGTTCAAGCGATTTTTGTGCTCAGCCTCTTAATTTGCTGGGACTACAACTGCACGCCACCACACCCGGCTAATTTTTGTATTTTTAGTAGAGAGGGGGTTTCACCATGTTGGCCAGGCTTGTCTTGAACTCCTGACCTCAGGTGATCCACCTGCCTTGGCCTCCCAAAGTGCTGGCCACCATGCTCGGCCCCATATGATAGTAATTTTAAACTATTTTTCTGCAAAGTATAAAGCTATTTCAGTCTTTCCTCTAGCATGCTTGATTGCATTTTAAAAAATATTTTACTTTGAAATAATTATAGATTCACGGAAAGTTTTAAAAATTGTACAGAAAAAGCCCGAATCCTCTTCACCCAATTCCCCACAATGAGAGATTTTCACATAACTAGATTGCAAAATGAAAGCCAAAAAATGGACATTGGTACTATACACAGATTCCACTCAGATTGCCAGTTTATGCCCTCATTTGCATGTGTGCATGTGTGCGTGCGTGGTGTATTTGGTTCTTGCAACTCTTTCACATGTGTAGATTCGTGTGACACAATCAAGATACAAAACTGTCCTGTCATCCAAAGATCTTCCTCACACTCCCTTTAGCGAACCTGCCTCCGTTTCCTAATGCCTGGAAAATTGTGAGCATGTTATCTACATGGAATCACACAGTGTGTAACCTTTTGAGGTTGGCCTTTTTTGCTCAGCATGAAGGCCTAGAGTTCACCCGAGGTGCTGCTTGTAGCAGGAGCTGGGGAAGGAGGCAGGAGCCGCTGGAAGGCCCCTGAGGCCCGGGCAATGAGTCTGGGTTTAGACTAAGACATGGGGGGCCATGGAAGGCATTTTAAGCAAGGAGTGATATGATCCTTATGTACTAGGTTCTTCCCGTATCAGACCAGCTTCTCCACCTTTGTATTCAAGGTAATGAGCCGGAGTAGAAGCGGGCACAGCTTGCTGGTCTCCTTCAGAGAACCCAGGCTGGGGCCGTTGGGACTCCCAGGGTTTGTCGTTACTCTCACGCCCTTTCCCGGTAATAAGAGCTGCTGGCCAGAGCAAGACGTGAGGATGTCAGCCGAGGCCGCGGGTGCCTTTGTGGTGGCGATGGATGTGTCGGGAGCTGCTGAGAAGAGAGCTTTTTTGTTGCGATCGGCCTCTTGGGGTAGATATTTTCAGATTACGAATCTAGTGTCATTAGAAAACACAGCAATAAATTAGGCTGCTCAGAAGCATGGGGCGTGTAATAATTAAGTAATAAAAGTCACCGCAGGGGTAAAGGAACTGGAAAACAAAGAACCACCGTTTGTAGCTGCACCGCAGGCTGCTGTGTGAAGGACCTCCGAGCAGGGGCGGCAGCTCGAAGCTGCTGAACCTCGGCTCAGACAGAATCCCAGCTCGGCCCCCGCCCGAAGACAGCTGCGTAGAGGGGAGGCAGACTGGTCCAGGGTCACAGTCAGGGGCCACAGAGTGGATATTTAGGATCCGGTTTAGCTTTACAGCTGTCTCTGGGCCATAAGGCAGAACACATGGAGGGGCCCAGCAGAGAGTGGAGCCAGCCTGGTAGGGCAGTAGGGCAGGGTGAGGCCTGGGGCGGAAGGGGAACTTTTACTCAGCACCAGCCAATTGCTGCAGCCAGGAGTGCATTCTAGCGTGGGCAGAAATTACAAAATGTCAACACACTCCAGGAAGTTTGTCTTTTGAATGGAAAAATGTTTAATTTTTAAGTGTTGACAATGATTTTAAAGTTTAAGACCACCATGCAGGCCACATACAACGCAGAGTGAGAGGCTCGTGGTCTGCCTCTCTGGTCCTGAGCTGTGTGACCCGGGGAGCCGCTTCCCCTCTCAGCACCTCCATTGCCTCCTTCTTTTTTCTGTGAAATTAAGTCACAGGGTAAGTTCTGAGGTTCTGAACCCTTCCTGGGGCATTTGCATCTTTGAAAAACACATAAACCGGGCATGGTGGCTCACACCTGTAATCCCAACACTTTGGGAGGCCAAGGCAGGAGGATCGCTGGAACTCAGGAGTTCGAGACCAGCCTGGGTAACATAGTGTGACCCATATTTCTACAAAAAATAAACAAAAAATCAGCCAGGTATGGTGGCACACGCCTGAAGTCCCAGCCACCTGGGAAGCTGCGAACATCAGGTAACAGCTGTGGCTACTCTCCTCGGATGAATGTCTGCATAGCTGCACAGAAATAATCGCCTGCACCTTCCTGGGACTTTGGGAGGCTAAGAGTTCGGAGTGAGATCATCCCCAAGTCCTTAAGCCTTGAAGCATGAGGCCCGGATGCAGCGCCTCTGGCCACCCATGTGATTGAACCGGAGGTGCCCTGAACAAGATCCCATGGTGACCCATGCGCATAGATTGAGAAACGCTGCTCACAGGGTCCTTCAGCTGTCAGACTCTTCATGTTCCAGTCACGGGCCCTGTTCTGGATACCACTCATCGGGAAGGGGGTTCCCATCAACGTTTCCCAGCATGTAGGCGGAGGAACCCCTGCATACCAGTGTCCTGTGGCCGCTGTCACAAATTACCACGAACTTGGTGACTTAAAACAACAGGAAATGATTATCTCACAATTCTGAGGCCAGAAGCACGAAACAGGACTCAGCAGGCTCCACTCCCTCCCAGGGCTCGAAGCGAGGACCCTTCTTGCCTCTTCCAGCTGCTGGTGGCTCCAGGCATTCCTTGGTTTGGGGTTACAGGGTAGCTCACGTTATATTAGGTTGGTACAAAAGTAATTGCAGTTTTTTTCTATTGAAAGTAATTTGAGGCTGGGTGCGGTGGCTTATGCTTATAATCCCAGCACTTTGGGAGGCCGAGGTGGGTGGATAACCTGAGGTCAATAATTCGAGATCAGCCTGGCCAAATGGCGAAACCCCGTCTCTTCTAAAATTGAAAAAATTAGCTGGTCATGGTGGTGGCTGACTGTAGTCCCACCTATTCGGGAGGCTGAGGCAGGAGAGTCACTTGAACCAGGGAGGTGGAGGTTGCAGTGGGCAGGATCACACCACTACACTCCAGCCTGGGTGACAGAGTGAGACTCCGTCTCAAAAAGAAAAAAAAAAAAAAGAAAGAAAAATAAGTAAATTTGACAATGCTGGTCTAGAAGCTTGATTACCTTCCAGTTCACTTTGGGTTTTTTTTCCCAAACGTATTTGGTAGGCGGTCCAGCATACCTCCTAGCATATCACTTCCGGCACAGTATCTATTTGTCACTGTCCGTGATGTCAAGATTGATAATCAGGATAAAATTTATGTTGTGTATATTTACCGCAATAATAAAATGATGATCATATAAAGGGCTGGTCATTGGGTTCAGCTGCTGCAGCATGACCCATCTGTTGTGAAGCTCCCCATCAGCCTCCACCTAATCATTTTAGCAGCCACAGATGAATGTCCCCTAGATCCATTATTTCATTAGGAGTTGCAAAACAGTGATTTCCCCACTAATTCTGTCATGCCTCCTGCATTTATGAGCTCTGGTTTTTCTATAAAGAACTTTCCCTTATTGCTTATTGATTACACCAAGATGCAGTTTGTATAGGAAAGGCAGGGAAATGCTCTGTTACTTATTTTCAGAATAATGATTTTGTGGCCTAGCAACCTCCAACTGCACAAAGAGGTTTTCTTTTTTCCCCACCAGAATTATGCATATATATATCCATATGTCTTGTAGAGAGTGCTATATGATGGATTTCAACTCACAGCCATCGTTATTCTGTCCAATGCTCAAATCGTCCTGTCTTTGGCCAATTTGGGCTGGTCCCTGTGGTCCATTACCATGTCCCCCAGTAGCCTCTGACAGCCTTCTTGCTTCTGGCATGGGGACCTCCTGGGCACAGAGATCAGCTATTTCTCCAGCGAGCCCTGGTTCTTTCGAGTGGAGAATGACACTTAGAGACCACAGTCTGGGCACTAGGGGTGCTCATTGCTACTGAGCTATGATCATTTCTAGACTTTTACAGTGGACAGAGATAAGGAAAGGAAACATGTTGCTTTTTATAAAGAGGAAAACTAACGAGTTTGTAGTACTATTTATAATTCAAATGTAAAATTACAGAGGTTTTTTTCTACTTCTTTGATTTTATATATGTATTTTTTTCTCTTAATGGCATTTATATAATTACTAATTTACTTTATCCTGGAATGTATACATAATAGTTTCAAAATAACAATATCAACATTATTATTAGTAACAAGGACACAGCTTCAGATTTCCTCATGGTTCTTTTTATCCTCAAGATAAGATATATTACACTAGGGATAGTCTACCCAAATCTCTTTTAAAGTCACTTGAAGCTGGGTGTGGTGGCTCACACCTGTAATCCCAGCACTATGGGATGCCAAGGTGGGCAGATCACTCGAGGTCAGGAGTTTGAGACCAGCCTGGCCAATATAGCAAAACCCTGTCTCTACTAAAAATACAAAAAAATTAGCTGGTTGTGGTGGCTGGTGCCTGTGATCCCAGCTGCTCAGGAGGCTGAGATGGGAGAATCACTTGAACCTGGGAGGTGAGGTTGTCAGTGAACTGAGATTGCATCACTGCCCTCCAGCCTGGGCAACAGAGCAAGACTCCACCTCAATAAATAAGTACATAAATAAATAGTCATTTGAAATAATCATCTGTAGTTATGTTACAACTTGACGTACAATTAGGTTCATTTGCTTCCTCCTGTGGTTATTTGGGGTAGATGCTAATCCTTTCTCTTTAATTCTTTTGTAATTAGAAAAACAAACCATTTTTTTATGTTTCCAAAGTCAAAACTATAACACAAAGTCCATTCAACACGTTCTAGCTTTCCTTTCTGTTCCTTCCTCCCTGTTCTCTCTCTCATTCTAGGTTGCTGCTTAGTGTAATAAGCTTGGTTTATCTTTTCATTTTCTTCCTCTTGAAAATAGAACTGTATGAACATGCATCATATATATGATATACATCATAAATTCTAGATATCTAATATATATATATGGAAGCATCCTATGGGATTGGTTAGGGGTGCTTATTTAGTTTTCTCTGGTTTGTCCTAAGCTGCAAGCGGGTACAAAAATTAGTGGAGCTGGCAGTTGTCAACCAAGGCCCAGACATTCTGGGTTGGCTGTTTCAAGGGTTTTGTTTGGCTTTCTGGACTGCTGGTAGAGACCACAGTCTAACTTCCTACAAATCTGGCCTGGCATGTGGTTTCCTGAGCTGGTTACTGTACAAAACGGGCTGGTTTCCTGACCTAGCTGCTGCAGATTGTGGCTCATAGTTCTTTTTTTTTTTTTTTGGACAGAGTTTCCCAGGCTGGAGTGCAGTGATGGGATCTTGGCTCACTGCAACCTTCACCTCCCGGGTTCAAGCAATTCTCCTGTCTCAGCCTCCCAAGTTAGCTGGGACTACAGGCACACACCACCATGCCCGGCTAATTTTGTATTTTTAGTAGAGACAGAGTTTCACCATGTTGGCCAGGCTGGTCTCCAACTCCTGACCTCAGGTGATCCACCTGCCTCAGCCTCCTAAAGTGCTGGGATTACAGGCATGAGCCACCATGCCCAGCCCATAGTTCTGGTTTAACATGTAGTTTGGCCATTGCCCATTTGTATATTCAGTCTCTCAACCTGTTTAGAGATCAGGCCCCACCTGGGATCAGTTGACCATTTGCTTCATGGACATGAAATCCCGCTGCTGCAGAGGCTTGTGGCTGAGCGGGTCTGCCTTGCCGTGCTGCCTGCACTGCTCTGGGATCCTAGCCTTCTCATCTGTGAGATGGGAATAATAGTAGTGTCCATTTTCATGTTGGGCAGGGGTGGAGCATACAAGATGCCTCGGGTAAGGCTGGAAATCGTTGTCAATGAGAACCAGAGCCAGACATTAATTAAAGGTGGTAAAGACATTTTACTCAATGCTATTGCAAAAAGGAATAGGCTACAGTATAGAACTGAGTTCAATTCCGGATACCACAGAAGTGGGGATGTTTAGCTGAGGAGCCAAGGGAGGGGCAGGGGCAGTGATGGAAAATCACTAAGAGATGTCAAGACAGGAAGATCCTTGCTAAAGGCAGGCCAAGGTCATAGGTATCAAGGGTGCAGATGAGGAACTTGATCAGCTGTCAAGGATAATCAGATATGAAGGGTGGGGCATCAACATAGTGGGACTCTTGGCTAAGACTGGCTTCAGCAGGCCAAGGTTAGGACCCAGGGATGAGGCCTACTGAGAAAGAGAGCTCAGAGGACCAGGCCTCTAACGTTTGGGAAGGAGGGAGCCCTAACCCCACCGCAGGCCCAGCACTCGCAGGCTTTATGAGGGACCTGTTTCATGGCTTTGGCGGCCTGGGAGAGAGGCTTTCACAGTCTTGGGGTTGATGCACCCTGCAGCCCCTGACGTTTAAGAGGCTCTGGGGTGGGGCGGGGTGGGGAGAGGGTGCCTCTGGTCTTTCCCAGGCCTCAAGCTCTGTCTGGACTTCTTCCCCCCAGGCCTTCGACACCCTTCTTTGATCTGCTGCAGCACCGGTACCTGCAGCTGTGGGTACAGGAACAAAAGGCCGCCCAGAAAGCCATCAAACTGGAGAAGAAGCAGAAGGTAAGCGCAGCCCTCACCCCCGGCGTGCCAGCTGGTGGGGTGGAGAGAGAAGGGCCGGCGGGGTCAAACATCAAGATGACACTTGTGTCTCTTTGTGGTTGGGGATGGGTGGGAAATCAGGTTACATCTTCTGACCAGCATCAGAGAATCCAGAGCTGAAAGGATCTTGGTGATGATCTGCTTCAGACCCTACGTAAGTTCGTAGGATAGAGAAGATGGGTGTGGGCCCCCAGTCAATAGGCCTATGTGCCTCTGAGCTGGGATGAGAACCCAGGTGTCCTGATTCCTACCTGGGGACCCTTCCCCCTAAACCTCTGCACAACTTCACACACCCGAAATCAGATTCTAGTCTAACCTGGCCTGGCCCACACAGAGGTATGTCCTGTACAATCTACAGAGAAAAGGCCAATAAGGCAAAGTTGAAGAGGAACTCTGCCGTAAAGAACACATTATATTACACTTTGTAACATTTTATTACAAATTAACCAAGAGGCAGCTTTCCAAACGCCTCCCGAGCACGAGCATGACATGCACCCTGTCATCTGTGTCACCAAAGCCACAAGGCAGGCATTGTAATCCCTGCTTCCAGGCATGGAAGTCGAGGCTTGGAGAGGCAGAGCCTGCACAGGGAAGTTTGAGCCGAGGTCCCGAGGACGTCCAGACACTGCCGATTGCTGATGATAGGAGTCCCTAGCAATGGGCTGGACGTCAGGTCAGTTAGGTTTTTAGCAGGAAGGAAAACCATCTTTACCTGTTCGTTTGTGTTGTCATACACATTTGAAAATACTCAAGGCTGGGCGCAGTGGCTTACGCCTCTAATCCCAACACTTCTGGAGGCCGAGGCGGGTGGATCAGCTGGTTTGAGACCAGCCTGGCCAACATGGCGAAACCCTATCTCTACTAAAAATACAAAAATTAGCCAGGTGTGGTGATGGGCGCCTGTAATCCCAGCTACTTGGGAGGCTGAGGCAGGAGAATAACTTGAACCCGGGAGGCGGAGGCTACGGTGAGCCGAGATTGTGCCACTGCACTCCAGCCAGGGCGACAGAGCAAGACTCCGTCTCAAAAGGAAAGATACTAAAATGGTACTTCTTTTAAAATATTCTGAAACTCAAACTTTCAAAGAGCTCAGATTGGCTTCCTCCGCAATAGGTCCAGATTGCTGACGGTAAAATCAGAATCGCTCTGTGTTCACATAGCGCTTTACAGACTTCATCGAGGGTGTGGCTCCAGCGTGGCTGGTTGTCACAATAATCACAACCAGCACCATCCTAAGCCTCTGAGCACGCACCCTGAGTGTTTACATTTAGTTCTCTGAGAACGCCCTGAGGTCCGTCTCTCTTCCTATCATCTCAGTTTGGTTTACTTCACGGCAAATTGGGGCTCAGAGACGTTAAGTGATTTGCCAACAGTGTCAGATGGAGGTGTGTCCAGCCCGAGAGTCCAGGCTCTTCCTGAAGGACAGGTCCCAGTCCTGCTGATTACAGAAAAGCCTGGAGCTCAGCTACAGCACCTGTACTGCTCTAGGGCCAACCCGGAGATCGGAGGAGTCTTTCTAGAAAACCTGGTACCCTCAGGAGGGGCCAGGAGAGGCTCACGGGGCAGGGGGCCAAGGGTTTCCAGGTGTGGCGGGTGCCGAGGCCTCTCCTGGCTCTTCTCAGCAGTCTGCAGAGAAGAGAGCTCATTAAAGAGCTCGGCATTGTAATATCATTTTAAGAGCAACCCATGTCTAGTTTATTTGTTAATGGCTCAAGCAAGAGTCCACTTGCTATGGCAATGGCCGGTTTCAGAGGGAGCATTACCAGCACAAACTGCTTTCTAGCCCCGCATTAGAGCTGGGAGTTTTTGTTCATTTGTTTGTTTTGAGACAGAGTTTCGCTCTTGTCGCCCTAGCTGGAGTGCAATGGTTCAATGTCAGCTCACTGCAACCTCCACCTCCCAGGTTCAAGCTTTGCCTCCTGAGTAGCTGGGATTACAGGCATGCACCACCAGGCCTGGCTAATTTTATATTTTTTAGTAGAGACGGGGTCTCACCATGTTGGCCAAGCTGGTCTCGAACTCCTGATCCCAGGTGATCCACCTCAGCCTCCCAAAGTGCTGGGTTTACAGGCGTGAGCCACTGTGCCCTGCTTAGAGCTGGGAGTTTTAATTAGCAGCTATTTCACACAACCCAGAGTGTTGGCAAACCCACCCCATCTTCCGGCTCTAGGAGAGAGCCCCTCCTTTTCTAGCAGAGCCCCCTAAAACAGCTCACGTGGTTTGGAGCTCTGCACGTGGTGTGTGGCTGAGTGAGTCTGTTTCTGTTGGGGTCTTGGTTTCTACATTGTGTGTGTAAAGGGATCTGATTAAATGAGGGCCCGATACGCTGTGCCTGTGAGGAGGAAAATGTCTTTCCTTCTACCTTTCCTAGAATCATGGCTGAGGGCCCTATCACAAAAGACAGATTTGCAAGAGAAAAGTATTCAAATGTTTTTAGGTTTTGCGTGACACATGAGCCTCTGTAAGGAAATGATGGCCCAAAGAAATGGTTAAACGAATTTTTTTTTTTTTTGAGTTAGAGTTTTGCTCTGGTTGCCCAGGCTAGAGTGCAGTGGCGCAATCTCGGCTCACTGCAACCTCCGCCTCCGGGTTCAAGTGATTCTCCTGCCTCAGCCTCCCAGGCAGCTGAGATTACAGGCATGCGCCACCATGCCTGGCTAATTTTGCATTTTAGTAGAGACAGGGTTTCACCATGTTGGCCAGGCTGGTCTCGAACTCCTGATCTCAGATGATCTGCCCACCTTGGCTTCCCAAAGTGCTGGGATTATAGGCATGAGCCACGGCGCCTGCCAAACACATTATTTTTATGCTAGGTTTGATAAAGAAGAGAATAGGATAGTTGTGGAGAAACAGTATTGGATGAATCATGTGATTTTATGGTGATAAACTGGGGGAAAGTTCGCAAGTCCTGTTTAGATTTTCAAGATGTTCTTTACTTGTACCTTTGGGGCGGCACCTCTCGAATGAGGGTCTCCTAACCTGTTTGAGGGGAGAAGGGCAGGGGATGTGAAACAGACCATCCTACTTCTGCCCTTTTTCAGGATGCCAAGGTGGCATATTTGGAGGTATTGTGAATTCCATCACTTAGCACATAGCAGGCACTCAGAAAACACTTGTCAAACCAACCTTGCAATGTTGCTCCAAGATTCTTTGTAGCTGCTTTATTATCCTACAAATGGCTACAAACCCACCAAACGCTGGGAAGCTATGGTCTGGGGTTGACAGACAACTTACCGGCCTTGCTTAGATGGTCAGTTCGCAAGGCCACATCCCCACCACCACAGACCTAGGGGTCCTCCTTAAGCCTGTAAGCATCTGGGTATGTCCTGATTTGGGTGGTGAGGACCCCAGAGGAAATTCATGACAACAGCTACCAATGAGTGAGCAATCATCTTGGCCGCCACCCTGCTCAGAGCTGAACTCAGCAAATCCTGCAAGGATCCTGCTCCGTGGCCATCAGCATCCTATTTCCAGCAGAGGGTATCAAGGCTCAGAAAGGTGACATGACTGCTTGCCTCAATTCCGAAGCCCAGCTCCATAACCCCCAACTAGACAGCCTCTCTGCTTTGGTTCAAAGATAGTTTCAAAACCTTCTAGATATGGCTGGGCGTGATGGCTCCTGCTTGCAATCCCAGCACTTTGGGAGGCCAAGGCCAGCGGATCACCTGAAGCCAGGAGTTTGAGACCAGCCTGGCCAACATGGTGAAACCCCATCTCTACTAAAAATACAAAAATTAGCCAGGTGTGGTGGTGCATGCCTGTAATCCCAGCTACTCGGGAGGCTGAGGCAGGAGAATCGCTTGAACCCGGGAGGTGGAGGCTGCAGTGAGCCGAGATTACTCCACTGCACTCCAGCCTGAGCAACAGAGCTATACTCTTTACAAAAAAAAAAAAAAAAGACTGGGACTTGTAAGTGATCCACAGACACGTTCAATAATATTAATACAACAACATAAATCAATAAAAGGGGTTTACTGGGGTGGTGGCACCTTCGATTAAACTTGGTTCAGTCTTTATTTGCCGACCTTGCCTTCCGTGTGCTTCACACCAGGGGAGGTGACGCTGAAGGTTTACCAGGCGCCCCGTCTGGAAGACTTTAGGGAAAGAAGAAAGAAGCCTGGTGAACCCCAGGGCACACTGGTGTTTTATAGGGCCTGAAACGTCTATAGTTTGGAATCCCGATTTAAGAGAAAGTACACGAAGGAAGCCTGGGACCCTGTGAGCTCATGCATAGGCCCCTCCCAGCTGAGCTCTGAGACAAAGGACTTGGCAGCCTTGAGGGCCCCAGGGCTCCCGGCCAGGCCTCTGTCCCTGACAATCCCCCAGGGCTGCTGTGAACCAGCTCTGTGGCTCTGGCTACAGCCAACACTGATGACTCCCAGACCAGGGCCTCCAGCCCATCCCCGGCCGCCTGTGTCCTGTCCCCTCACACATCTCAGGACATGGCACAGCCGAAGCCAAACACCAAGTCCCACTTCCAAACCCACCCCAGCCACACACTTCCCATCTCAGTAAGCTGCACCTCTCGTGCTTTCCAGCGTGAAGGCCAAAAACACACCTGGCATCCCCGTGTCCCAGGCCCTATTTTTGAGGCCTCAGCAAAGCCAGCAGCTGACCCCAACTTCACTGGACTCCACCCCTCCTGTCGCTCGCCTGGGCTGTTGAGTTGCCCTCACCTGTGTGCTCAGCATCCAAGTGGTTCCCAGGCTCTGCCCTCCGCAGCCCACTGGGGGAGCCTTTCAAAGCCCAAGTGGGATCATGTCACTACTCTGCCTCCCAGAGGCTTCTGAAGGAATCCAGAACAGAGCCTAGAGTCTACTGTTCTCTAGAGGCCCCCTGGTCTGGCTGCCTCTCCCACACAGGTCCCACTGTCCCCCGCCCCACCTCCATGTTTCTCCAATGCACCCAGAATGCTCCTATCCCAGGAGACTCCTGCCCCAGGGCACTCCTACCCCAGGGCCTTTGCACTTACCACTCCCTTCCAGGAAAGCTCCTCCCAGACGTCCTCCACCACCTCCATCCTCTCCTTGAATGTCACCTTAACAGGGGACCTTCCCCAATCGTCCCTAAACCACCATCTCCTCTCTGCCATCCTTCGACCTCTTACCTGGCTTCAGTTGTTGTTGTTAAATGCTTCTCACCACCTGACATTTCGTTAGCTCCACAAGGACAAGGACTATATTCAGTGATGTGTCCCCAGCTCCTAAAACAACATCTGGCAGGTGAATTCCCAATAGGAACTTGTTGATGAATGAATGAGTGAGTGCTGGTAAGAACGAATGAATGGTAAGAACTGCAGGCATGCACTCAGTAACTGTAAGCTGTTGAGTCACATCGTTGCTAGTCAGTGAGCCAGCCCCATGGATCTGGACATCACAAAGATGCTCTCCCGCTCCATCCTGTGTCATTCTTCACACCCCTCCTGCAGTGACACGTCCTCTCTGGCTCCCTTGGGGACTAGCACCCTCTCCTGCCTCTCCCATCTCATCCACTCCCCACGTTGGGTCCCTACTCTCTGCTCTAGCATAAAGGTGGGGCTGACCTGTGAAAGCCCCAGAGGATTTCTGGATTTGGACAGGGATCACAGCCATAGGCTAAGGAGGTGGCCGTGACGCTTGATTGTGCTCTGAAATCCCCTGGGGAGCACATTGACAATGCAGAGTCCAGCCCCCTTCCCCAGCCAGTTCTGAGGCCGGAGGCCTTGAACCTTGCCTGAGTCTGCTCTGGCTGCTATAACCAATACCGCTGGCTGGGTGGCTTAAACAGTAGAAATTTTTTTTTCTCACAGTTTCAGAGGCTGGATGTCCAAGTCCAATGTGCTCATGGGTTAGTTCCTCCTGGGGCCTCTCTTCCTGGCTTGTCGACGGGCGCCTCCTCGCCACGTCCCCACGTGGTAGAGACAGCTCTGGTCTCTCATCCTCTTCATACGAGGGCACCAGTCCTATCTCATCAGGGCCCACCCTTAGGACTTCATTTAGCTTTAATTACCTCATCTGGCCCCATCTCCAAATACAGACACAGGGCAGGTTAGGGCTTCAACATATGACGTTTGGGTCCATCCAGAGCAGACCTTATGAGCTACGGGGCTCTCACTGTAGACTTGCTGGCACCTGGTAGGGGGCACGGGCATGCAGGTCAGCAGCAGAGGGGCTTCCACTGCGTCTCCAAAATCCCACCTGCAGAGATACCATGGTTGGGGGTCCCTGAGTCCCCCACAGATGCTCTCATTCCTCCTGCATGAGCAGGCCATGGAGGACTGCTCTAAGAGGCAGTAACCTCTTGAATCGTGTATTTCTTCATTCAAACACCCTGGAGTCCCTAGGACGCACTGGGGCTGCATTGGCCACAGAGGACAAGTTCAAGGATGACTGAGACACTATCTGTGCCCTTGGGGTGGCTGCACGCGGGAATCCCATGTGTTCCAGAGACTGGAATGTTCTGGGCGTCCTGGAGTCCCAGTCTTCTGAGCTGTGGCCAGAGACAGGACCACGGAGGCAGGTGCTGTGAAACAGCCCTGGAGAAAGGCTAGGGCCAGAAGGAAAGTGACCCAGGGTCTTGCCACGCCAAGAATCCCAGCTCTCTGACTCTGCTCCCCTTCAGCACGGGCTTCTCCAAGTAGCCAGGCGACCATCCCACCTTTGCCTTTCCCTGGCCTGCAGGTGATCCTTGGGAAGCTGTATGAGACCCGGAGCAGTCAGCTGAGGAAGTACAAGCCACCCGTGAAGCTGGACACCCTCTGGCACATGCCTCACTTCCAGAAGGTCAGTGTCACCTTCATCCATGCCCCTCCCTGCACCTTGCTGGCTGCCGCTCGCCTTGCCAGGCCTTTACCTGCTGTCTCTAAGTTCTGTGGGCTTTTCACCATTGATTAGCAACAGCAAGAACTAATGTTTCTCGAGCACTTCCTAAGGCCTGGAGCTGAGCCCATGTGTACCATCTCAGTGACTTTTCACATTCACTGATGGGGCAGCTGCTGCTACCGGGCCCATTTGATGGACATGAAACATGGCGGATGCTGTGGAGTGGCAGAGTCTTGAGCTGAACCCAGACTATCTGGGGACAGAGGCTGGGTCACTGTCCATCTGAGGCAGAGGCTGTCATCCTGGGGCAGGAGCTGTCCATCTGGGGCAGAGGCTGTTCACCAGGGTTAGAAGGCTGTCCACGTGGGGCAGGGGCTGTCTGGGCCAAATCTCCCTCCAGGGAAGGGGTAGTTGATGCATTGCATCCTGTGCTGGGAATTTTGGGGTGCAAGACAGTTGCATGCCAACCAGCATGAACTTCCCACAAAGCGATGTCCCCAGGGAGAGAGGAGCAAAGGTCTACCACGGAATGGGGAAAGTGTGTGACATGTATCCAGACTGACCTACGTACGGAGCCAGGGAATGGGCCACGTTCTGGCCTCAGAACTCAGCCGGTGTTCACTCAGACATGTAGCCCTGTAGCACCCCGACAGGGATTCATCTTCAGCAGCTTTTGGCAGGGAAAGAGCAATGGAAGAGCCGGGGACATTGTAAGGAAAAAGGGAAATGGAAGATTTGGGAACCAGTGGCTTCAGGATGGGGCAGGGGGAGCCATGTGTGCCCAGCTCAGGCAGAGGGAGCCTTTCTAGGAGGCCACAAGGCACTCGCCCGGCCCCAGGAAGACAGCTGCACAAAGCAATGTTCCCGGCCAGCCAGGCCCGGCTGCTGTGCCGCATTAAACTGCAATTTAAACAGTGAAGGGGCCAGTGCCTTTCTGAGCCTAATGCACGCGAACAGGCTGTAGAGCTTCACTGGAGAAACCTGCTCTGCCGTCCTTGACGCAGCCTCTCATGTTCTGCCCAAGTGGTCTCTGCCAGCATATGTCAGTGACCATGCGACCCGGGCGCCCGTCAGCGCGCCACCTCCGTGCACAGCAGACGTCAAGGGAGGAACAGGGCTGAGCTCGTCTGGGAGGTGGCAGGAGTCACCGCAGCTCCGCCGCTCCTCTCACCGCTCCAGCCCTCTCACAGCATGACTCATCTCTAGCTTCTCTGCCTTTTCCAACCACATTGCTCCGCGTCCCCTGCTCTCTCTCACACTCAGCAGATTCCATCCGCAGCCTCCATCCTGGCTCTGGCTGTGGCCTTTCCTCCCTGCCTTTTTTTTTTTTTAAGGCAGAGTCTCACTCTGTTACCCAGGCTGGAATGCAGTGGTGCAATCACCTTCACTGCAGCTTCAACTTCCCAGGCTCAGGTGATCCTCCTGCCTCAGTGTCTCGAGTAGCTGGGACCACAGGCTCGCACCACCATGCCCAGCTAATTTTTGTATTTTTTGCAGAGATGAGGTTTCGCCATGTTGGACAGGCTGATCTCGAACTCCTGGGCTCAAGTGATCCTCCTGCCTGGGCCTTCCAAGTGCTGGGATTACAGGTGTGAGTCACCATGCCCAGCCACCTCCCTGCTCTTTTCTCTCTGAGAATCCCTGCGGTCCATGGGGATGGTGCCTGAGGAGGGACCAGAACCCAGTGTTCCACCAGCATAGGCTGACCTCTATAGCACTCTGCTTTAGGCCTCGACTCCCACCACACTTAGCCCCCTCCTCCCTGATTTACAGCCCAAGGCTACGGACACGGTAGGCTCAGGTGGTCTCTCCCCAGCAGAGCAAGGAAAGGGCTCCCGGTAACAGTGCTGCACCCGTTCTGGGAGCACCCATCTCAGTCACCTGTGTCCCACCGTGCCGGGCCCAGAGTAGGAGCTAAACACACATAGAAAGAGTTTCCATTTTCAAGAGAGGGGATTAGACCACTCAAGGTCTGCCAGTCTTGAGATTGTCATTCTGAAATATGATTATGAACAATAGCAAACCAGGAATGACAGCCTCCTGTTTGGTACAGGCACTGTGTGAGGTCATGTGTGCGCGATACTTCATTTCATCCTCAGAACAAGTGTCCTGACTGGATTTTGCAAATGAGAGGCAGAGGGGGGAGCACCTTCCTTGCCCACAGAATGACCGGGCCGGGAACCCAGGTGTGTCTGATGGCAGGGCCCAAGCCAATACACAGGACCTATCGGGCCAGCAAAATAATGAGAAAGAAAGTCAAAATGCAACTCACAGTATCTATTGAGGGCTTTTCCCCCTTTCTGAGGATATTCGCGGGATCCTGGGAGTTAAAGCTGCAGCTGTCACCCTATCCCATTGGCCAGAAACCTGGGGCCAAGGGAACGAGGGCTTGTGCAGCGTTCATACTCGGACGCCGCCCTGTCCAACTCAGCAGAGACCCAGAGACCCACAGAGTGCTGCCGTTATGGGTGTCACATGCAGTCCCCTCCTTGTCAGGAAGTAACATCAACAAAAAGTATTTGCTGAGCCATTAGAATGCACCCAGGGCTCAGCCTGCCTCATCTCATACATGTCATGTCCCCATTCTACTGACGTGGAAACTGAGGCTCGGAGAGGTCAGAAGTGGAGTCTGGGTCCAATCTGGGGCTTCCCAGCCCCAGGACCTCCCGAGGACCCCTTCCCTCACCTCCAGGCCCCACCCGCAGGTCCCCATTCTCACCACCAAAGGGATCCTTTCTTCCCCTTCACGCCACTTAACTCTGCAATTAATTACCTGGGCAATGTTTTCATCTTGCTCAGTAAAATGTGAGCCCCCTAGAACCGTGCCTATCCGTTCCACACCTTGTCCCCAGAGCCCAGCAGGGTGCCTGGCATGGAGTGGGGGATCAGTAAATATGTCTGTGGAATGAATGAATGAATAAGGAGATGAGAGACCAAACGGCCAGTACAGCCCAGAATGACAGAAGAATTGAAAAGCCTGTTACAGACTGGATGAAACTCCCCTTTCTCTGCTTCCCAAACCAAGCACCAAGCACCCACCATCCCAGCAGCCACCAACCAGGCTTGGACTCAGAGGTCCGGGCGGACGGCCAGGGCCACTCCCTGCCCGGCCCCCCTCCCCCAGGAGCTGCTGTCTGCGGTGTCTGTCCTGTGTGAAGCCCCAGGAGGGCCTTTGTCTGCGCCTGGCATTGCCACTGATCTGCCGCCCCCACCCCAGCCCCATTATGAAGGGAAAAGCGCTTCCAAAAAAGTTGAACCTGTCACGGTGATGGATAACCTAAATGGACTCCCCCCGCTCACGGACAGATGTCGACGCTGAACTCTGTCAGAAATAATTAAACACCTTTCACACGGAAAAGCAGCAGGCAGGGCGCGGCTGCCGCACCGACCCCGTCAGCCACGAGGGGGCTGCCCTGCCAGAGGGGCTGCCGAGACCTCTGCCCTGGATGACCTGGGCCACTTACGGGGTCGAGAGAGGAGAAGGACCAAGGAGGGAAGAGGCCACGTCCCCCACCATGCGTTCCTTCCAGGCAGGGCGGTACAGAGATGCTTTCTTTCTGGTCTGTACCACCAGCATCTGCCACGGATGGCCGGGGCCCAGGGGGGACTCAGCCAGCAGCCACGAGGGGCCCTTCTGCCAGGCCAGCTATGCCTGGGCTCTCCGGGCCTCAGTTTCCTCATCTGAAAATGAGTGAGTAGGACTAGTTCTTTTTTTTTTTTTCTTTGAGATGGAGTCTCACCCTTTCACCAGGCTTGAGTGCAGTGGTACGATTTTGGCTCACAGCAACCTCCGCCTCCTGGGTTCCTGCCTCAGCCTTCCAAGTAGCAGGGATTACAGGTGCATGCCACCACATCCAGTTAATTTTTGTTATGTGTATTTTTAGAAGAGACAGGGTTTCACCACGTTGGCCAGGATGGTCTCCATCTCTTGACCTCGTGATCCACCCACCTCGGGCTCCCAAAAAGCTGGGATTACAGACGTGAGCCACCGTGCCCGGCCAGGGACTAGTCCCTTGCAATCCAAGATTCTGTGATTCCCAGTCCTCTGGCCCAGGAGCCATGTGGGAGAGGACAGGGGCTCTTGGAGGTGCAGACCCCACACCCAGAGTGAGCCAGCAGGGGGAACAGCTCAGACCCTTCTTCAGGTTCCCATTTTGGGGACGGAACATGGACTCATTGTCATGCATCTCTGAGTGGAGGAGTCACTGGGCTGGGGCTGATGACCCCCTGCCCTGGGGGGATAGGGATGCTCTCTTGACCTCTGGCCAGATCTTCTGGGTCTGCAGGGCAGACAGCAAGGCCAGCAGGGAGCAGCGTGGTATGTCTGTGTGCACACATGACTCTAGGGACAGCCAGACAGGGTCAAGGCAACCCCGTCACACCTACCTGTCAGGTGGCTTGACCTGAGACCCACTTCCTCTTCTGTAAAATGGGCTAACAAATGCTCCCCTGGCAGGGCTGCTGGGAGGATCCGGAGAGGACGTGTGTGAACCACGCTTAGCAGAACGCCTGGCCCAAATCAACCGCCTGTAAGTGGCAGCTGCCATGAGGATGGTTGTGGAGTTCATTCATTCATTCATTCATTCATTCACAAACCTTTTCCACATGCGCCTTCATGCCAGGCCCTGTCCCCACACTGACACTGTGGCAAACAAGCCACACTCGGGTGTGACTGCCGCTGTGGGGCTGCTGGCCCCTGGCATGGGGTGACGTGGACAGACTGACACACAGCTGTGCAGAGCTGGACGCCTGGGCCGGGAAGTCTGGAGAAGCTCTGCCCTAGGTGTCCCCGAGTGTCCCCAGGGGCCCCATGTTCATAGCCTGAAGTGGTCCAGAGACACCAACGTTGCATGAGAGGTGGAGGCCACTCCCATAACTACAGCCCCATTGAACGTAACCCTGTGTGGGCCTGCCCACCCAGTTCCGGTGCCTTCGGCAGAAACCTCCTCAGGGCTCTCCAGGTGGCCCCACTTGCCCAAGCAGCCCTCTCCAGGGTCCTGGCTAACAGTGCTTCCTCTGGTTCTCAACCAGCCACCGTGCACGGCCACCTAGGTGTTCGTTGGAAGGCCATGCCAAGCAGACGGTATATTTTTCTGCCTAAAGACAGAGAGCGAGTGCCCCCAAAAGCGTATGACAGTAAGCGAAAGACTGGATGCCACTGGCGAAGAGACGGCTCACATACACGTTAGGAGATTTAGACAGTGAGATATTATGCAGCCCTGAAAACCATGGCTTTGATCTGTACTTACTGGCACTTTAATAACAGATGGATGGGCAAGAGTCCATGCCACAGGACCTGTCTGGGTAGATGCACCCGAGCAACTCCGAGCGTCTGCACGAGGCATACCGACGTTTGGGAGGAGGGGCAGTGGTGATCTTTGCCTGGGTGAGGTTGAAGCTGATTTTACTTGCTCTGATGCTCTTTTCTGTATGGTTTGCATTTTTTTTCAACAAGTAGATGTAGCTTTTCCAAAACGACTAAGGCCTTTTTTTTTTTTTTTTGAGATAGAGTTTCACTCTTGTTGCCCAGGCTGGAGTGCAGTGGTGCGATCTCGGCTCACTGCAACCTCCGCCTCCTGGGTTCAAGTGATTCTCCTGCCTCAGCCTCCCAAGCAGCCGAGACTACAGGTGCACACCACCACACCTGGCTAATCTTTGTATTTTTAGTAGAGACAGGGTTTCACCATGCTGGCCAGGATGGTCTCAAACTCCTGACCTCAGGTGATCCACTGTCTCGGCCTCCCAAAGTGCTGGGATTACAGGCGTGAGCCAATGCACCTGGTCCAGTAAGGCTATTTTTTTAAAAAATGTTTTTAAAAGATGGAGAGCCTGCGTTCTTCCCCAGGTGTTCTTCCCAGTGTTCAACCCCCTGCTTCGAGCTCAGTTCTTCCTGATGTCTCACCAAACGCTGGCATGCTGCTGGCCAAGCCCGGGTTTGCATACTCAGCTTCCCTCAGGCATGAAGGTCAGTGCTGTGCCCCAGCGGTGGAGCCTGCTGACTTCCAGAGCCTGGATCGTTATTATAACAAGTCTATGTTGTAATTAGAGACCCAACATCAATTTTAGAAGGAGGCTTGCCCAAGCATGGGGGGGGACTCTCCACGTCCCCCTCCCACCCGCAGTCCTTGTCTCTCTACATCGACAATACCCACCAACATTACATAGTCGTTCAGTCACTAAAGTATGAACAAATTGACTATATTTTCATTTGGCTTTTGGTTTCAGCCCCACTGCTTTAGAATAATGGCCCAAGCTATTAAGCTAACAGTTTGATTTACAAGCTCTTGTGCTCTGAATGCTGGGATCAGACTCCTCTGTTCGTGGAAGACTAACCCTGCCTCGGGTCTCCTGGGCCCCTAGCTCCCTAATAGAACAGGAGATGGAGGGAAAAAAATATATCGCAGCAGCCAGCCAAGCAGTGACACCCAGAGATGCAGCTGATTAGTGAAAGCTGCTGAATCTGAGAAAAGGATTTTCTTTCCCACCTTTAAGCTCTCTTACAAATCATAGCTGGCTGGAAAGTTAACTCTCTGCTAAACCCCGCAAGCGGGCTCCTAGCCTGTCCACCCCGCCGCCTCTGCCTCTCCACCAGGCTTGCCTGGTTAAAATGAAGATGGGCTGAACTCCACAAAGGTGTATCTGACCCCAGGAAGGACAGGTGCCAGATCTATTGCCCCTCCCAAGGGTCTCTGCACCAGTGATGTATTTTAAGAATCCTGTCGCTTCCTTGCATTGGAATAAGAATTGTCCTATGTCACCGTGTAGGGCACCAAGTACAGGAATGGAATGTGTCACATGCGGAAACAGGGCAATAGGAAGAATGATTCAGAAGCCCTGATGGGGTTGACACTTCCCCTCTAAATACAGACACCCCCCCATTATACACGGATCAGTATGCAGACGAGCTGACTTGCTGCAGGGATGAAAGCAGGAGCTTGGCAGTGGCTCACGCCTGTAATCCCAGCACTTTGGGAGGCCAAGGTGGGCGGATCACCTGAGGTCAGGAGTTTGAGAGCAGCCTGGTCAACATGGTAAAACCCTGTCTCTACTAAAAACGCAAAAATCAGCCGGGCATGATGGCAGCCACCTGTAATCCCAGCTACTCAGGGGGCTGAGGCAGAAGAATTGCTTGAGCCTTGGAGGCGGAGATTGCAGTGAGCAGAGATTGTGCCACTGTACTCCAGCCTGGTGACAGAGCAAGACTCTGTCTCAAAGAAAAAAAAGAAGCAGGAGCTTAATTGGTTTTACATAATCTGGCACCTCAGAGGTATAGAATTTTTAGGTACCTGCTCAGGAGGTGACATTGCTGCTCAAATACTGGCAAGTCACGAATAGCCAGAGCTGAAGGTCTGGGGCAGGGATGAGAGGAAAGGAGGTGTGTGTGTATGTGGGGAGTGATGGGGGAATAGTGGCCAGGTTCCTAGAGCAGCACTCAGAGTCTGAGGTGTCTATGGTGGGGCCTGGAGAGGCCAGCAGTGAAGGGGTGACCGAAGCTGACACTTCCAACAGGACTAGTCCTGCAACCTGGGAACCCCCAGCCTGGCTGCCCCCTTCATCCTTCCTGCTCCAGAGGCTTTTCAGTCTAATCCAGAAGATTCTTCTCCCTGACTATATGCAAAAATATTTCACTTTTTCGTTGAAAATCAACCAGAATCAATGAGTAAGAAAGACAGCTGGTTTGGGCATCAGTAACATCTTTCTAATTTCTAGAGATAGCAAGAGTCTCATGTTGAATTTTGGGAGTTGATGGAACTTGGGGGTCCCCAATTTCTTCTTCAGACTTCTAACTCACCCCCAGGAGAATAAATCTCCAATGAGCTAGAGAGAATCCCGCTGGCTTGGGAAAGGAATTTGGGGAGCAGCATCTTCCTCAATGTCTCCCTTGAGGCTTTTTTGTTTTGTTTTTGAGACAGGGTCTTGCTCTATTGCCCAGGCTTAGGTGCTGTGGTACAATCATGGCTCACTGCAGCCTCCACCTCCTAGTTTCAAGTGATCCTCCCACCCCAGCCTCCTAAGTAGCTGGGACTATAGGCGTGCAGCTAATCTTTAATTTTTTTGTGTGTAGAGAGAGGGTCTCGCTATGTTGCCCAGGCTTCTTCTGGTTTCTGAGTGTCCCTACTTGTCAGCCTCCATCCTCCAGCCCCTGCGAGCTTGGTGGGGTGGGGACCCAAAGCCAGCTGACATGGGGCTACCAGACACGGGGCCGGCAGCAGGTTCTTGCCCGTAAACAGCCTAAGATGATTTCCCAGGTTCATTCAAAAAAGGATTCATTCAGATGGAATTCAGGCAAAAGCACAGGTGAAATGGATCAAGACGCTGCAAACACAGCCTGACTCATTATCCTCAGAGATGCAAAGTACATGGGTGTCAGTGAACACACTTGGGGTAGGGGGAAAGTAAGACAATGCAGAGGTTTTTTGAAAACTGACTCTGTCTTCTTCTCCTCCTCTCCTCAAGGAAGTCCTAGGAAATGATGTCTTAGGGTGGTGAAAAAAAAAATAAATGTGGGCAGTTTGACCAAAGTCCAGTGGCTGGGAGAGTAGAGGGGAGAAGTTATCCTAAATATAGAGTTCCCAGACAGCGGCAGTGATAACATCAACAGCTCACACATCCTGAGTCCTTCTTGGGTGCCAGCCTGGGTGCTTTTTTTTTTTTTTAACTGTATTTTATTTTTTTGAGACCGAGTCTCGCTCTGTTGCCCAGGCTGGAGTGCAGTTTCATAATCTTGGCTCACTGCAACCTCCACCTCCCAGGTTCAGGCAATCTCCTGCCTCAGCCTCGCTGAGTAGCTGGGATTACAGGCATGTGCCACCATGCCCTGCTAATTTTTGTATTTTTAGTAGAGATGAGGTTTTGCCATGTTGGCCAGGCTGGTCTCTATCTCCTGGTCTCAAGTGATCCGCCCGCCTTGGCCTCCCAAAGTGCTAGGATTACGGGCAGGAGCCACTGCGCCCAGCCCAAGCCTAGCTGCTTTTGTGAGTTATCCCATTTCACATCCATACTCTCAATAACCCCACATGGTAGAGATGAGTCACTCTGTCTCCAAGGCAAGAAGGCTAAGGCTCCGAGGCTTAAAGTCACATGCCCGAGGTTAATAGCTAGCATGTGGCCAAGTGGGGACTTGGGCTCTGGCTGGCAGCCTTCAAGCCTCAGGCCCTGAAAGAGCCGATAAATACTAAAGACCTGCAACTGAGGTCGGGGGCCAGTCGGGGGCTAAATGCAAGGCCTGGGAGGGAAAGTGCAGGGCGATCGGGGATGATGGATTTTATGGGTGTCCAGAGTGTCGTGGCCGGGCCTGCTCTGGCTGATTTAAGCCCTGGCAATAAACCAAACTTCCCACTGCCCCCAAAGCCTCTAGACCTTGATAAAACCTCGGGCATCTTTTAAATTGCAGTTTGGCCCCAAGGCTAAAAAGGAAATAGGTGGCTGATCTCGTATTCAGGCTTGCTGTATTAAAAGTGGAAGACTGACACCGAGCCCAACAAGAGGGCTGTGTCTGCAGGCCGGGCAGCCACGCCGAGCGGCTCCAGGCCCAAGCCTGCCTCACATCTGCCCTGGGTCTGCATCTGTGAAGTGGGGACAGCAACAGAAAGGACCAGGTGCAATCATGCATGTGAAGCACGTGGCACAGGCCTGGCCAGGGGAGGGTCATGGGGCAACAGAGCCTTTGGGAGGGACAACGCCCTGGAACCTGCTCCTGTGCATGAGTTATTCGCAAACTTGGCTGTGCCTCAGGGTCCTCTGAGGAGACGTTTAAAATGCAAAGTGTGGTGGCTCATGCCTGAAATCGCAGCACTTTGGGAGGCCAAGGCAGGAGGATCACTTGAGGTCAGGAGTTTGAGACCAGCCTAGTTAACGTGGTGAAACCCTGTCTCTAGCAAAAATACAAAAATTAGCTGGGCAGGGTGGCGTGCGCCTGTACTCCCAGCTACTCAGGAGGCTGAGGCAGGAGAATCGCTTGAACCTGGGAGGTCGAGATTGCTGTGAGCCAAGATTGTGCCACTGTACTCCAGCCTGAGTGACAGAGCGAGACTCCATCTCAAAAAAAAAAAAAAAAAATGCAGAGTCCAAGCCCCCCCAGGACTCTGATCTTGTGGGTCTAGGGTAGCCACCAAACCTGCATTTCAGCAAGCCAGCTGCCCCAGCTTCCAGGATCAGTGTCCACTCCGCTCTTACAGTTATGTTCAAAATACAGTTATGTGTTTACTGTGGCAGGTGGATGTGTTTTCATATATCTGACATGAGGCATCATGGGGCTTTTGAAGGGAAATGTGCAGTTGGAGACAGCCTCTGTCTGTTAAACAGCCCTGAGGGTTATAAACTCCTATCTTAGCTCAGGCCACTCTAACAAAATTCCATAGACTGTGGAGCTTAAACCACAGATGATTATTTCTCCTCGATCTGGAGGCGAGTCCAAGGTCAGGGTGCCAGCATGATCAGGTTCTGGTGAGGGCCCTCTTCCTGGCTTGTGGCCAAGGCACCTTCTCACCGAGTCCTCACTTGATGGAGAGAAGGAGGAAGCACACATTCTGTTGTCTCTTCTTATAAGGACACTAATCCCATCATGGGGCCCCACCCTCATGACCCATTTAAACCTAATCACCTCCCCAAAAGCCCCATCTCCAACGGCATCACATTGAGGGTCGGGGATTCACATATGCGGGTTGTTGCCAGAGCTTGGTGTCTCTGCTTGTAATCCCAGCACTCTGCAAGGCGGAGGTGGGAGGATTGTTTGAGGCCAGGAGTTCAAGACCAGCCTGGGCAACTTAGTGAGACTCCATCTCTACAAACAAACAAAACACCATGTGCAGATTTTGGGTGGACACATTTAGTCCACAGCAAGCTCTTTTTCAAGTGCAGTGGAAATCTGCCTCCTGCCTTCCACCTCCTCGTGTGTTTCTTGCTTCTGGAGCCCCATGGAATCACCTTCTCTCCCTTCTACATGACAGCCCTGCAAATTCCCAGAGTCAGATACCATTTCTTCACAGACAACCAGGGTCTCAATGGCACCCTAGGCAGAGTTCTGAATGTTGGAAGGGGGACCGTGTGTTGCAACAACAGTGGACCACCCAGGCGCCATGGTCTCCACCAGTCCGTGCTGCCTTCTCTACCTTTATCCACATTGGTGGAAGATCTGTCAAGTTGCACCGAATTTCTATATATTTCCAAATAAAATTGTGACGGAAGCTGTCTATCGGTGCCACTTGAATCACTTAATACAAGAATCTCAGTGAAAATTCCCTGCTGGAGGGCAATTTCAGGAAGAAGCTGTACCAGATCCGTGTACCACTGATAGTAATAACAGTACAAGCCACCATGTCTTGATTGCCTACTCTGTGTGCCAGGGGCCTGGCAATGACCCCATGGGATGGGTAGTATCACCCTTACTTTGCAGGTGAGAAACTTAAGCCCCTGGTCACACAGCTGGAAAGTGATAGGACCAAGATTGGAACTCAGATCTGTGGAACTCAAAACCCTGTGTCCGTAATCATCGAATACGCTGTTGTCCCTTCTATTGCGGAAAAAACATGCTCGACGTGATGGAATGTACTCCATTTGGGTTCATGTGGCAGAAATTAAGCAAGAGTTAGAATCTGTTCAACCCAGGGGCCTGAGAGTCCTGAGAGTTGCTACACTTTTCTTCGGACTATGCTTTAAGTAACCCTTAATTTTTTATTTTTATTTTTTTGAGACAGGTTCTGTGTCACCTAGGCTGGAGTGCAGTGGCACAATCATGGCTCACCACAGCCATGACCTCCCAGGCTCAGGTGATCCTCCCACCTCAGCCTCCCAAGTAGTTGGGACTACAGGTGCATGCATGCCACCACGCCCAGCTAATGTTTTTGTATGTTTTGTAGAGATGGGGTTTTACCATGTTGCTTAGGCTGGTCTTGAACTCCTGGGCTCAAGAGATCCACCTGTCTTGGCCTCTTAAAGTGTTAGGATTACAGGAGTGAGCGACTGTGCTCGGCCCTTAAATACCTTGTTTCACATTGCATGCAATCTACCAGATGCCTTCAAATAATTTGGAAGGAGACAGGGTACAAGTATTGAAGAAAATAAAACACTTCTTCCACTTAGAGTTTAAGCTCAGCAAAGCAGAGATCTTCAGGGTGCCTGAATCTTGGAGGCATTCCTAAGGGCACTGTGGCCTCATCTTCAGGCTCCTGACCCACTCATCCATCTATCCATCCATCCATCTATGCATGCATGCATCCATCCATCCATCATCCATCCACGCATTTATCCAACTGTCCATCCATCCAGCCACTCACCCACCCATTCATCCATTTATCCACCATCCATGCATCCATCCATCCATTTATCCATCCATCCCTCCATCCTCAGCCATCTGTCCATCTGTTTGTTCATCCAACCATCCGACCAAGATTTATTGGGGGTCTACCTGGTGCCTCTAAAAGTAGAGTTACCCCAAGACCTTTGAAGGTCTCTTGTCTCATGACACTTCCCTAGAACCATGCCCAGAATATGGCATTAACATCTTTGCTATTTAGCTGAGGACACTTAGCTCTAATAGGCCTATTTGTGACTTGTCAGGCTTAGCCTCATCAACCACAGAAAGGTTCTGCTCCTTCTTAAAAATTACCAGAAAAAAAATCCTTCCTGGTCATTATTCCAATAAGATAAAAGGGGAATAACACCACCAAACCCCACTGCAGAACACTCCACCCCCATGGGCCGAGGACACCAAACATCTGAGTGTGTCCCCAGATTCCCTGGCAGTAACGCCGGAGTTGTTCAACAGCCTATATTAATGAGCAATAAAGTCCTGACGGGCACTGCATGGACGGCTCAGCAAAGGACTTAATTTGCAACTGAGCACAAAATCAAAGACTGTCAACCGAGGAACCATGTGGCTGGATAAGCACCTTGTGCTACCTGAGAAAGCACTGTCAGGTAAATTTCCAGAGAAAGTAATTAAGGAATCCCCATCGTCCAAATTCAGCAGTAAAATTTGGAGCTCTGGAATTTGATGCTCACCAGGGATCTGGTATCTCCTTCCAGCCCGATCCTTCATCAGAATGAGCAGTGGAGGCTCATGGAGGAATCAGCTAGCGCGCCTCCCCGCCCCTTCCCCAACACGCCCCCCAGCCCTGTGCGGTCCTGCATGCGTTGTCTTGTCAGAGAAGCAGAAAGCAGCAAATGAGATCTCCACATTGTGAAACGGGGGCGAGATTAATACACAAACATATAGACCTGAGATCTGGAAGTACCAATTAATATTTATCAAGCACCCACGGCGTACATGATACCGAATCAACATGCGAAACATACAGTCCCTGCACCAGGCAGTCTGCACTCCACTCGCACTCAGGTTCTGCTTACAGATAGATGCTCGGTGTGCTTGAAGGCACCTGCCCCAGTGGGAGGACCTGCCAGGAGTTTAAGTTAATACTGATACACGTGCCCTCTTCCTACTGAGACAATGCAGGATTCTCAACCAGGCATGGTCAGCACCCTGGCCTCCATGGGGGGAACCCTGCTGAGACACCACCCCAAATCTCTAGGGGCTGTCCCATTCATAAAGACACTTCAGCAGGGTCTCCGTCCACACAATCCCTTCCCTAACTTCTTAGCCCTCACGATTAAAAAAAAAAAAAAAAGTCCTCCTCCCCATTGAAGATCAGGCTCTGCTGTGACCTCCTGTGTGCTGATAGTTCTAAGCACAGGTGGACAGGCTGCGGCTGGACCCCTCCAGAAGAAAGAGCTGAGCAATCTCCCATCAAGGGAGGTTCTGTAAAGAAAAGGGGGACACCCCCCCACCTCCACCGGCTCAGCTTGTCGGGGCCTTTGTTGACAAGCCCGTTGAAAGCGGCCTCACTGTCGCTGTGAAATTCCCTCCGTCTCCCATTCACTCCTTTCTCAGACAGTTTTTGAAAGGCGAAAAGTCTGGAAAACACACACACTCTCCCACCCCACCCCCCGAGCCCCATCACACAGAGGGAGAGGGGGCAGCAGCTTGGGGGAGCGGGGCTGACGAGCCCCTCACCTGGCCCTGCGGTGCACCGCCTCCAATTAAATCAAAATGGTTTGTTTTTAATGGTCTTTTACACTGACAAGTGGGCGATCATTTTGGGCCCACGAGCTGTCAGGGAACTGAGGCAAATCCTCCGTTGATAATGCCCAATGCTTCCAATTAGGAGCCGAGGCCGCTCCTGGCGCGCTAACGATTCCCCAGCCAGCCCCCAGGCCCCTTTGGCGCTGGCTGTTTCTTCTGCCTCCTCCGCCGCAAATTACTGACACAAAACGGAAGGCCCCGCGTCTCCTCCGCCACGCCAGGCCCGGGCCCTGTTGGGTTTAATGAGCCGATGGAAGTTTCGTGGCTCCGGCGCTAAATTCTTTTCTTGTTTGACAGCTGCTCGGCTAAGGCAAGTGTTGACCTTATAAAAGATTTAGTGTTTCTCATTATTTTCTGTCAAGCTTCACAAGTGATGGCTCTGCGGTTATCATTTGCATCCCGGGGTGTGCGTGTGCAGGGTGTGTGTTGGGTGCGTGTGTTGGACAGGGCTCCGAGGTGCGGACGGGAAACGGGAAGGGGTCTTTCTCTCTCCCCAAGTTGTACCTGGCCCCCAGCACGGCAGCTACCAGGCTGACGGTCTTCCTGGGCCCAGGTGTTTCAAAGAGAAGCTAAGATGCAAGGCCAAGGTGATGGACGCTTCCACGGCTTCCAGGCCTCCCGATGGAACCAGAGCCACTGCCATGGGGGCACCGGAGGAAACCCAGTGCACACTGGGGTCGGTCAACTCTCAGAGCCTGCTGGACCCCAGGCCAGTCAGGCATGAGTGCTAGGCAGCAGAGCAGTCCCAGCCAGACTCAAGGCTGAGGACCGTTTTAGGGTCATGCTCAAGATTTCATCAGAGATCTCACTCTTGCCATACACGCCCCGGAGAAGGCAGTTTCCAAAAGCTTCCGCCCTTCCCGATTTTTTCAAAGTGGCCGGTGTCATTCTCCCCTAGAGGACTATGGGAACTTTGTTAGTCCTTACTCTGTTCTTGCACCCCATGCAAATCGAGGCCACTCAGTAACTCACAAGGCTGCAGGGAGTCCCTGTGGCACCTTCCCCAACCCCCGCTGGCTTCCTCATCTCTTTTCTTTCCATCTCTGCATCTTCCCCCTGGCTCCAACCTACCGGCTGGCTATCCCAGGCACAGGCGACCTGAAGTTGCATAAAGAATGTGAGAGGTGGCCAGGTACAGTGGCTCATGCCTGTAATCCTAGCACATTGGGAGGCTGAGGTGGGAGGATTGCTTGAGCTCAGGAGTTTGAGACCAGCCTGGGCAACACGGTGAAACCCCATCTCTACTAAAATACAGAAAATTAGCTGGGCCTGGTTGCATGTGCCTGTAGTCCCAGCTACTCGGGAGGCTGAGGCAGGGAAATTGCTTGAACCTGAGAGGTAGAGGTTGCAGTGAGCCGAGATCGCACCACTGCACTCCAGGCTGGCAGACAGAACGACACTCTGTCTCCAAGAAAAAAAAAAAAAATGAGAGAGTTAAGGGCAGAGGAACCTGCAGATGTCTCCTCCCCTAGTTCATTTCTAAGTATCATTGTTACCATGGGAGACTCCATGTTGATCTTTTAGAGTGAAAATGTGGCACTCTACCTCCCTCCTGTGCCCATGGCAGACCTTACGAATCAATCGTCGTGTACTTTTTTCACCTGCCTGGGTTCAGCCTTAGACTATTTTATAACAGAGTATGGGCATGAGCTACCACCAGTCTATTAGCACTAAGTGAAACGAAATGGTACTGCCATCCCTGCCTTAGAGAGGTCATTAGAATAAATTGCTAGGTATTCCTAACATTGCTTATGCTACATTAAGATGATATTTATAGAAAAGGAAAGAAAATATATAGCCCACTACATAAAAATAAATAAATTAGGCTTCATCAAACTTTGAAATCTTTTGTGCTTCAAACAATACTATTGAGAAAGTGAAAAGACAATCTACAGAATGGGAGAAAATATTTGCAAATCACATGTCTGATAAGATACTTGAGTTGCTGAATATATACATTACTCTTATAAGTCAGTAATAAAGGCCAAGTGCGGTGGCTAATGGCTGTAATCCCAGCACTTTGAGAGGCAGAGGCGGGAGGATCACCTGAGGTCACAAGTTTGAGACCAGCCTGGCCAACGTGGTGAAACCCCATCTCTACTACAAACACAAAAATTAGCCAGGCGCGCTGGCACGCACCTGTAATCTCAGCTACTTGGGAGGCTGAGGCAGGAGAATCGCTTGAACCCAGGAGGCAGAGGTTGCAGTGACCTGAGATTGTGCCATTGCACTCCAGCCTGGGTGATAAAGGCAAAACTCTGTCTAAGAAAAAAAAAAAATCAATAATAAAAAGATAAATAATTTTAAAATGGGCAAAGGGAGAAAATGGGCAAAAGATAGGTATAGACATTTCTCCAAAGGAGATAAACACATGAAAAGATGCTCAACAACATCATTAGCCATCATGCAAACACAAATCAAAATCACAGTGAGATGGGATTCACACCCACTAGGATGGCTAGAATAAAAATGACAGAAATAACAAGTGTTGGCAAGGATAGGGAGAAACTGGAACACCCGTACGTGCTGGTGGGAATCAAAAATGGTGCAGCCAGTTTGGAAATGCTTTGGCAGTTCTCCAAAAGGTTAAACATAGAGTTTCCATATCACCCAGAAATTCTACTCTTAGGTATACACCCAAGAGAAATGAATACATACATCCACACAAAAACCTGTACATGAGTGTCCTAGCAGCATTACTCATAATAGTCAAAAATGGAAACAACCCAAGGGCCATCGAAGAATGAATGAGTAAGAGGAATGTGGTCCATCCATACAAAGGAATGCTATTCCCTGGAAAGGAATGAAGCAGTGCTCTGTGCTGTAACGTGGATGAACCTTGAAAACATGGTGCTAAGTGAGTGAAAGCAGCCAGTCACAAAAGACCGCACATTGCGTAATCCCATTTACATGAAGAGTCCAAGGTAGGGAAAGGTACACCAACAGAAAGTAGATTAGTGGCTGCCAGATGCTAGGGAAGAGGCATAGGAGTGACTGCTGATGCCTATGAGGTTTCTTTTGAGGGTGATGAAAATGTTCTAAAGTTAGAGTGTGGAGGTAGTTGTACAATCCTAAGAACATGCTCAAATTGGTGAAGTTTATGGTATGTGAATTATATCTCAATAAAGCTGTTTTTAAAAAGAATAACTTAAAAAAAATAGCCCAGTTGGATCAGATGAGTGATCATCACCTAGATTCTGACTTTGGGGGCTGGAACAGGGTGATAACTGGCCACCGAGCTCTGGCCTCAGAGGAGGGGGTCTGTGTGTCCTCCACTATAACTCATTCACCTGCAGAGTATTGAACTTGGAGGCTGAAGAAGCTTAGAAGCTGACCTGAGGTTTATGGGAAGTTCACACACACACCCCACCTTGGGACTGGCATTACCCAATTATTTTGCTACTAGCATCTAGCAAACAGCTTCATTGTTCAATTTTGATTTCAACTGCTTCTGACTGGCCTTCGCTAATCCTTGCGAATGACCTGGAGCCATTTGTCTGGCTTCTCGAAGGAGCAAATCGATTGTCATTTTCAAAGGCACAAATGCCTAGCTTTCCTTCTGCTCCAGTAAGTCCCGCCAGCCCTGCAGTCAGTTCATGGAGCACAGCTCTGGATTCCTGTTCAGGCTGTGTCACTTAGTAGCTGTGTGTCCTTGGACCAGTGTCCTACCGTTCCTGAGCTTCAGTCTCCTCCTCCGTCAAATGACAGTGGTCCCCCACCCCACCCCCTCAAGGTCGCTGCTCCTCCCCATTCCCCGGGCACAGTTCAAGAGTAGTGCCGGCACCATTTGAGAACCTACATTAGACCTTGCAGGAAGGCAGGAAGTTTGTTTTCCAAACTGAGCTTGGCTGTTCTTTGAAATCGCAGCATGTGTCAGCAGGGAGGGTCGGGTCCTGTGTCCTTGATCATCTATTTTTGGACCACAGAGAAATGAGAGCCAGTGACAGAATAACAATCTAGGGGACCAGATGTCTCAGGAGAGATTGTTACCCTTGTTAATTACTTAAATGACAACCTGCTACGTCTGAGCTGAGGACCCAGCCTGCTCTCCAACCATGTCCTGCATGAATCTATGTTCTACCAGGGCCTCTGACCTCCAGCTGCCCTGAACTTGACAGGAATTACTGACCTGGGACTGATCCATAATTTTCAAGTGCCTCTCATTAGAGGAGACAGCCTCTCAATCTTTTAAAGCAAAATCTCTCTCCCAGTCACCTGAGCAGTTGTCACTTAAAAAAAGGAAAAACTAAACTAAAATCTCTATGGCTGTCATTTTCTTTTTTCAGCTCTTTGGCAGATTTTTTTTTCTTAATCTGTTTTTTTTTTCCCCCAAATCCTCCCTTTTGCCTTCTCAGTCTCCAGACCTGGCATTGGAAGCTTGGTGTCCAGTTAGGGGACCTCCATGTGGCCAGTGCATGGGGAGGGGGTGTCCACTGGCTCAGCTGCCCTGGCAGTGGGACTGGATCAGGGATCTGGACTCAGAAATTACAGTGGAAGGCTGGGTGCAGTGGCTCATACCCGTAATCCTAGCACTTTGGGAGGCCAAGAAGGGCGAATTGCCTGAGCTCAGGGAGTTCGAGACCAGTCTGGGCAACACGATGAAACCCCATCTCTACTAAAATAGAAAAAAAATTTTTTTTACAGGTGCACGCCACCAGGGCATGGCGGCGTGCACCTGTAGTCCCAGCTACTCAGGAGGCTGAGACAGGAGAATCGCTTGAACCCAGGAGGCAGAGATTGCAGTGAGCCGAGATCGTGCCACTACACTTCAGCCTGGGCACACAGCCAGTGGAAAATCTGATTGACCTGTGAATTTGCACAGTGCTGGATTTGGTTTCTCCTGGCCGTTGCGGTGCTTGTACACACACACACACACACACACACACACACACACACACACACTCTCTCTCTCTCTCTCTCTCTCCACGTATCTCTGGGATGGTTTTGCAAGCAACAGCAAGGCATGACACTGGACAGGAGGCTCAAGATGAAATGCACGGCCCCTGCCCTCCCCACATGAAGAGTCCCAGGGCTGTGGCTGCCTGAACCCTCCACCTGTGGCAGAGGCATTGGGCAGATTGCATAAGAAGGCAAGGAAAGAGGGAAGTGACAGAAGGCAAAGGCAGACCACTTTTCAGCTTGTGGACCAGAGCCATTCAACCCAGCAGAAGGCTGGTGCCACCCACAAGGGAGAGCAGCCAATGCCTCACCCCCAGGTAGAGGGTGAGGCGTCTAGGATATTTTCTCAGGCGTTGAGGAGAATGTAAACCCCCGTGAAGCTGGATGTGCCCAACAGGAAGGGCCATCAGAAAGTCACATACGTCAGCCAATGTCACCAACCACTGGCGGCTAAGGATCCTTTGGCAAAGCTTTGTATCCAAATTTGGAATCCTACCCAAATCTCCAATAAGTGGAACTCATAAAACAGAGTTACTCTTTCTAAACTGTGTGTGGCATGGGGAGGCCCTCCCTCACCCCAGGTCACCTCCCGCAAACGCAGTTTGAACCCCCGTTTATGTTTTCATATGAAAAAGAGGAAAAGGCAATGGTCCTGTAGAAATAAAAGTGAAATCCTCTCTGCCTCCCTGCCTGGGCTCACTCCCCTCCCTCCCAGAGGCAGAGGCTGGCATGACCCCCGAGAACAGTCTTTTCCTTCCGCACCTTTCTGTCTAAGCAGATTCACAAATACGCTGGAGCAACACGGGGAGGTGTTTTATATGCTTTAATTTTTTCATGTCAAGGAAATCATGCTTAGGTTCCATTCTGGAACTTTTCTGTAACTTTTTTTTCATGCAACATTAGGTTTTTGAGATTTATACACATTGGTTCTGATAGCTCTGGAACAACACTGTCTAATGTAACTTTCTGATAAAAATGTTCTACATGGGCCAGGCACAGTGGCTCACGCCTGTAATCCCAACACTTTGGGAGTCTGAGGCAGGTGGATCACAAGATCAGGAGTTCGAGATTAGCCTGGCCGACATGGTGAAACCCTGTCTCAACTAAAAATACAAAAAAATTAGCCAGGCATGGTGGTGCATGGCTGTAGTCCCAGCTACTCGGGAGGCTGAGGCAGGAGAATTGCCTGAACCTGGGAGGTGGAGGTTGCAGTGAGCTGAGATCACACCATTGCACTCCAGCCTGAGCGACAGGGTGAGACTTTGTCTCAAAAAAAAAAAAAAAAAATTCCACATACACCGGTGCACTGCCATTGCGCACTTGGGGTTTTGGGGGCTTTTTTTTTTTTTTTTGAAACAGTGTCTCACTCTGTCACCCAGACTGGAGTGCAGGGGTAAGATCATAGATCAGTGCAGCCTCCACTTCCTGGGCTCAAGCTATCCTCCCACTCAATCTACTGAGTAGCTGGGACCACAGGTGGGTGCAGCCATGCCCTGCTAATTTTTTTTTTTTTTGTAGAGATGGGGGTCTTGCTATGTTATCCAGGTTGGTCTTGAACTCCTGAGCTCAAGCGATCCTCCCACCTCGGCCTCCCAAAAAGTTGAAATTACAGGTGTGAGCCACTGCACCCGGCCTACTGAGCACTTGGTATGGGATTAGTGCAACTGAGCAACTAAGTTTTAGATTTTGTTTAATTTTAGTTCACTGACACTGAAATAGCTGCATGTGGCTGGGGGCTGCCATGTTGGGTGGGGCCATTATTAATCCCACCATTATTACCAATAAATGCCATTATAATAATCTCACTATTATTACCAATCCGATGGGTGTGAAATGCTTATTTCTCTTGCTTGATGACGGGTTGGGTTGAGCATACTGTCCTGTTGGTTGGCCACTCCGATTTCTGCTCTGGGAACCACTTGTTCCTTTCTTCTGCCCCTTCTTCTGCTGTGGTGGAACCCCCAGCACCAGCTTCTCTTTCTCTGCACATCCGCGTGTGTGCTGTTTCCTCAGGAAAGCCTTCTCTGGCCTCAATCAGAGTTGGAGTCTCTGTATCATAAACTCTCACAGAACCTGGTACTTCTTTTGATACTGAACACAACTCTAATTGAAGAATTTCATTGTGTGATTTTATTTTTATTACTAGTTTCTCACTGCATCTCAGGGCCTCACCCCGTCTCTGACACACAGTGGATTGGATTGAGTCCAATAATGAATACAGAAATACAAGGATGAGGTTTGTGTCTTAGCCCCAACCCAGGACCCATGGACACCTTCTCTAGGATATACCAGTTCATTCCACATGGGGATTTTTCACTGAAAGTAAGACAAATTTTTCAAGCAAGAATACAAAGCAAAACCTCAATAAATACCAAAGGGTCTGACTTGTGAGGATTACTTTCGCACCAAAGAAATTGAATTAGAAATCAGTAACAAACCTAACTGATAAAATTGCCTGGATATGTAAAATCATGCTTATAAATAACTTAGGGATCAAAGGAGAAATCCAAACAGAAATTAGATAGAAATTAGATTAAAAGAGAACTGAGCAAAAATAAATATACTTAAAACTTGTGAGATGAGCTAAAAGAGAATTTAGAGGGAACACAGTTGCTAATGCTGTGTTATATAAATGCTAATATTGGAGAAAAAAAGAAAGATGAAAGGTAATTAGCTAAGCCAACGACTCTAGATGCTAGAAAAAGAACAACAGAGTAAACATTAGTGAAATGTCAAAGGTGCAATTAAGGATATCAATCAGATGAAAAGTTGGTTCATTGCAAGTGGATTGGAAAACCACAGATGCTTTCAGATGAGTTAGGAAATGGGGCCCAGGGCTGTAGATGCAGAGGCAACGTGAGACCTCGGCTCCGGGACTGCAGTGCTGAGGAAGGGGCCTGCTGTCTGGCAACCAGTCTCAGCTCTTCCCAGGACTCGCAGGAGACCTGGGAGGGTCACTTCCCACTTTCAGGCCTTGGGTTTTCCATCTGTAGTATGCGAGAGTTGGAGATTGAATATCCCTAAGGTGTCTTCCAAACCTAACTCTCTGGGAATGTTTTATTCCCATGCAGTAGCAGAGAGGAAAGGGATATTATCCCAGGAGGGAGCTATGATTCCCTAGCCATATGGAGTGGAAATCTCATCTAGGATCTAGTAGCTGCTCATCTTCCCTCCCCCATCTTGCTGCTCCCAGCAGCAATGGCTTGTTCTCATTTCCTCGAATTCACCCCCATTTTTCCTTCACCCCTTCCTTTGCCCCTGGTTTGCTCCTCCACCCTCCCCAGAGAGCCCTTCCTGAGCCCCAGGTGGAGGTGGATCTCCCTAGTCCACAATCTTATTAAATAGCTCTTGTCAGCCGGGCATGGTGGCTCACGCCTGTAATCCCAGCACTTAGGGAGGCCAAGGCGGGTGGATCACTCGAGGTCAGGAGTTCAAGACCAGCCTGGCCAATGGTGAAACCCCGTCTTTACTAAAAAGACAAAAAATTAGCTGGGCATGGTGGTAGATGCCTATAATCCCAGCTACTCAGGAGGCTGAGGCAGGAGAATCGCTTGAACCCAGGAGGCGGAGATTGCAGTGAGCCGAGATTGCACTACTGCACTCCAGCCTGGGCAATGAGAGCAAAAAAAAAAAAAAAAAAACCTCTTGTCTAAATGTCACAATCACATGTATAGTGTGTTTAGTGACCTCCCAAGACATCTCGCCGGGTCCACGTGGGCTTTGCCTTTCTCACCGGTGTATTTCCAGGGCACTGCGTGGCAGGCAGTGCTCCATCCTTATTTCTGCGATGCTATTTAGATTTGTGCAATGCTCCCCATTTGAACAGGACCAGCTCCTTCGCCAACCAGGATAAAGCTGCCTGCCCCCCCGCCCGCCTGCGCGGCTCCCAGGGCTGCTAGCGGCTGTGGTACTTGCCTCTTATTTACCTGCATTGACCTTAGAGCAACTCAGCTCCATTCAGCAAAGCTGTCTCCTGCCAAAGCTGTTACAATTTCTTAGCTCCAGGCAGAGACAGACCGCAGATGGCTTAATTTAGAAGCATCTCAGAAGGAATTCCTTGCTCCATAGCTCTTCATCCTTTGGCTCCAGGGGTCCGTGGGGTCGTGACCACACAAGGGCTTGAGGCCTGACTTGTAATCAGGCTCCTCATGTGTGGCTGAGCTGCTTTGAGAGAGGGGAGTGTGCACGTGGGGCAGGAGCCATGACCTTGCAGCCAGCCACTTTGACTTCACGGACTCTGGGAGCATTTAATAAGAGGCAGTGGAGCTCGTGATGAAGGGCTTGGCTCCTGGCGTCTCACAGCCCTGGGTTCAATCTGTGAAATGGGGCAAATGACTTAACCTTCTGGGACCTCCACTTTCCCATCTGTTAAATGGAGGCAACAATGGTGCCAGCCTCCCCAGGGTGTTCTGAGGCTTGTGTGAAACACATGCACAGCACCCAGCAAATAGCAGGTCTGTTCTTGTCCTAGAGTTGCTGTTGGCCAGGGGCAGAAAGTGCCAGTGCTGGCCTCCAGGACAAGTTTTGCAGAGAGGCGTCCAGCTGCGAGGCCCTTTGAGGACTGGAACTCCCCTCTCCACCCATCACTGTTTTTTTGGTTAGGAATTTGGAGACTTTGTGGATACAAAACAGGCCCCATCTCCCTTCTCTTTCTAAAGGGCCCATCCCACCTGGGGTAAACGCTTCTGCTTGAGTTTGCTTTCATTAGAGTCTGCCAGGCCCAGGCACTAAGCATCTCCCTTGGTTTTCGCCTCCAGACTCCACCTCGCTGGGCCCAGGTGGCACGGGCCCCTCCGACCTCTGTAGATCTGTTTCCCTTCTGGTCCCTCCCACCTCCCTCATCCCAGTTTTTCCAGGGCACATTCAAGTCCCTCCTGGCATGGGAAGCCCTGGCTGGCCAGCAGAGAGGGCAGGCAGGTTCTCTCGATTTCCTTCACTCATCATTCATTCATACATTTGGTTGCCCACCCAACCTTGTTTAAACACTTCTCAAATGCCAGGTTCTATGCCAGGCACTGGGGGTCCCTCAGGGGACAGGCCAGGAGTGGACCCTGCTTCACAGAGGCTGAACCCTTCCTTGAGCTCCCCTCTGGGGTGAATTAACTCCGTGAGATTCCAGTTGGAATGGGAAGTCATCCACATCAGAGGGCACAGGTGACATGCTTTCTGCCTCTCCCAATGTCAGCACACGGTAAGTGCCAACATGGGTGTGGTCAGTCACGGGGAAGTGGTGGGAGCCTCTTGTGCCCAAAACACCCCTTTAGAAAACCAAGGGGAAGATGGAACTTGGAACTCTGAAGTGCTGGGGGTGTGTGCTTAGCAGTTGCTGGCACACAGTAGGTGCTTAATAAATAGTTTTTAGATGGATGGATGGGTGAATGCTTCTGCTTCGGTGAAGTTTCTAAGTAAAGGAAGATTGTGAAACCAAAAAAAATTTCCCATCAGGTTTCTCTTTTGTCCTTGTGTGGTTAGGCTGAGCAGCTCCTTGGGGCTTCAATCCTCCAGCTGCCTTCTTGGGATATGAGATGAGTGGGTACTTGTGAGCTTCCTGCCACCAGCCCGGCCTGCCACAGCTCCGCCCACCACAGCCCCGCCCACCACCTCTGCATGCTGATTTGCCCAGGGAATGGCTTGAGGGCTGTATTAGCTTCTAGAGGCTGCTATAACAAGTTGTCACAAATTGGCTGGGCGAGGTGGCTCACTCCTGTAATCCCAGCACTTTGGGAGGCTGAGGTGGGCGGATCACCTGAGGTCGGGAGTTCCAGACCAGCCTGACCAACATGGAGAAACTCTGTCTATTAAAAATACAAAATTAGCCAGGCGTGGTGGCAGGCACCTGTAATCCCAGCTACTCAGGAGGCTGAGGCAGGAGAATTGCTTGAACCGGGGAGGCGGAGGTTGCAGTGAGCCAAGATCGTGCCACTGAAAGGTGACTGCCAGGGACTTGGGGGATGGGGACATGGGGAGCTGCTATTCAAGGGGTGTAGTTTCATTTGTGCAAAGTGAACTCTCTAGAGACCTGCTGTACAGCACCGTGCCTGGAGTTAACAATAGTGCATATTCCATACTGTGCACTTGAACATGCTGCTAAGAGATCAGATCTTATGTTAAGGGTTCTTACCAAAAAAAGTCTCCAAAAAACAAAACAGTGGAAAACCAACTGAGCATGAGGAAACTTTGGAATGGATATTTTTTTTTTTCTTTTTTTTTGGAGACAGAGTGTCTGTCCCCTAGGCTGGAGTGTAGTGGTGTGACCATAGCTCACTGCAGCCTCGACCTCCCCAGCTCAATCAATCCTCCCACCTCAGCCTCCCAAGTAGCTGGGACTACAGGCGTGTGCCACTAAGCCTGGCTGATTTTTGTATTATTTGTTGCCTAGGCTGGTCTCTAACTCTTGGGCTCAAGGAATCTGCGTATGTTGGCCTCCCAAAGTGCTGGGATTACAGGTGTGAATCACCTTATCTGGCCATTATTTTTTATTGTAGTGATGGTTTCAGGGCTATTTGCATAGGTCCAAACTCATCAAATTTTACCAAAAAAGGCTGGGCGAGGTGGCTCACACCTGTAATCCTAGCACTTTGAGAGGCCGAGGTGGGTGGATCACCTGAGGTCAGGAGTTCAAGACCAGCCTGGCCATCATGGTGAAACCCCATCTTTTAAAAAAAAATTTTTTACCAAAAAAATGCAGGTTTTGCAGGTTATGTAGATCAATTTGTCTCAAGATTCTTAAAAATATCTTTTAAAAAAGTAAAATTAACTTTGGGAGGCCAAAGGAGGAGGATCATTTGAGGCTGGGAGTTCCAGACCACTCTGGGCAACGTGTCGAGGGCCCTGTCTCTATAAAATATACAAAAATTAGCCGGGCATGGTGGCTTGCACCTGTAGTCCTAGCTACTGGAGGGGAGGCAGGAGGATCCCTTGAGTCCAGGAGTTCGAGGCTGCAGTGAGCTGTGATTGTGCCACTGCACTCCAGCCTGGGTGACAGACTGAGACCCTGACTCAGAAAAAAAAAAAAAAAAGAAAGGAAAATTCTTATTACAGTGACATTGTAACAACATGGATAGTTGTTTTCACATGCTAAACATTTTGCAAAGCCAAATATAAATTGTTATTATTACTATTTGAAAAATATGTATGTGAAAAAAATGCCTGTGTTCTAAAAAACAAACAAGAAGGCACCATTGGTGACTGGCCACCAGAGACACCATGATTGCCAATCTGAATGCCACTGAAGGCCACGGAGACCTCAGGTCCGAGCCGGCTGGACACCAGGGTGGCTGCATGCCTGGAGCCCCCGAGGTTTGAGGCACCTGTCTTCCTAAGCATCTCTAGCTGCCTTTTTTGAGACCGAGTCTCGGTCTGTTGCCCAGGCTGGAGAGCAGTGGCACAATCTCGGCTCACTGCAACCTCCACCTCCTGGGTCAAGCGATTCTCCTGCCTTAGCCTTCCGAGTGGGTGGGACTACAGCTGCCCACCACCACACCTGGCTACTTTTTGTGTTTCTAGTAGAGATGGGGTCTCACTGTGTTAGCCAGGCTGATCTCAAACTCCTGACAAGTGGTCCACCCACCTCGGCCTCCCAAAGTGCTGGGATTACAAGTGTAAGCCACTGTGCCCAGCCTCTAGCTGAGCCACAGGCCTCAGGAAGATCATGTCACAGAGTAAAAATCAGGCCACCACTCGCCAGAAGGTCCCAAAGGTGTCCTTTGTCCACAGACTATTTTCCTCCTGTGCTCTGTGCAGGGCCTTCTCTCTTCTCAACGTGTCTTGTGAGGCTACTTGGACATTTTTCTGAAACTTTGAGATGGAGCTGAGAACACGATCGTGGTTTGATTAACGGAAATGAGTTGCACAGCACACACTCAGCCCTGCGGCCAGGTGGGCACGGGGTGACTGTGCTGCGGGCCCTGGCCTGGGGGGCTCAGTCGCTTTTGGGCTGGGCTCAGTCTGTTCCCTCAGCTGCAAGATTCCCAGCGCAATTCTGAGACAAACCCAAGAAATCTGAAACCTGAGGCTGGGGCTGGGCAAAAATTAGCCAGGCATGGTGGTATGTGTCTATAATCCCAGCTACTCAGGAGGCTGAGGCAGGAGAATCACTTGAAGCTGGGAGGGGGAGGTTGCAGTGAGCCGAGATCACACCACTCCACTCCACTCCAGCCCTGGTGACAGAGCGGGACTCCATCTCAAAAAAAAAAAGAATCCAGCACTTAGAGTCCACAGGTTGGGGGTCACCAATTCCCTGTGGGGGTAGCCCTGAACCACACTCTGCTCTGGGCCTCTGTTCCCTCATCTATGGAATGGTAAGCCCAGTCCGAGGGGGATCCCACTGGGCCCGAGCACAGAGACTTTCCCTACAAGCCCCTCTTTATCTTCCCTCGACCTCCTTTTCATATTTTACCCTCTCCCCATTTTCTTTTTCCATCACCTTTCGTCACCCTAACCTGCAGCGCCATGGGCTTAGCTAACCATTCTGCGGTGGCCAACCCTGGCCTGGATTCTTGATAAGAACCCTGTGGGGTCCTGCTTTATCCTGAAGCCACTACAGAGCCTTCAGCTGCTCCTGCAAATCCAAAATGGACGTGCCCGCCCTTGACCTTGGCCACTATGCATGCTACCCCCTTTGCCCTCGAACCCCAGCTCATCCATCAAGACCCCCTGTACCCATCTCTTCCCCAGGACCCACGTGATTTATTCTCACTGCACACTCCCCAGCCCTCTGTCCATTGTAATGAAATAGCCATGTAGTTACTGTTGGACGTCTGCTCCTCTCTAGATCAAAAGCTCCGTGAGGGTAGAGCTGGGTCTCTCTGGCTTACTGCTGTATCCCCTGCATCTGACACAGAGTTGTGTTAATAAACATGCATTTCATGAATTAACGGATGCATAGAAACCCAGATGGGTGAATGAACATGTGAGCCCAAACCCTTTCCGCCCTGTGCCGCCCTTAGGTTATCCCAAAGGAGAAATGCCAAGTCGGGAGGACGTTGTGCTCAGTTAATGGGATGGGTTTTGTGGCACTTGGAGGTGATGTAACAGACAAGTGGACACCAGGAAACAAGGCGGGGTCTTCACCCACCACCATTTCTTGAGAAGAAAGGGCAGGCCGAGATACCGATTGCACAAAATCTTAACTCAAGGGGCTGCCACTCCTTGAATCTGTCTCCCTTGCATTTTTTTTTTTTCTGATTTGTTCTTGAGCTCTGGTTCTGGTGCTGTTGAGGTTCAGCTCTTGACTCCTATGGTGGCTGCTGCTGGGCAGGAGGGAAGTGACCTAATTCCCAGCAAGGGAGTGCAGACAGGGCCAGGAGGTCCCCCTTGGAGAGGGTGGCTTGTTTGCATTTTTTTTTTTCTTTGAGACAGAGTCTTGCTCCGTTGTCCAGGCTGGAATGCAGTGGCACCATCTTGGCTCACTGCAACCTCCACTTCTAGGTTCAAGTGATTCTCCTGCCTCAGCCTTCTGAGTAGCTGGGACTATAGGTGCACGCCACCATGCCTGGCTATTTTTGTATTTTTAGTAGAGACGGGGTTTCACTACGTTGGCCAGGCTGGTCTTGAACTTCTGACCTTGGGATCCACCCACCTCGGCCTCCCAAAGTGCTGGGATTACAGGCGTGAGCCACCATGCCCGGCCTGTTTGTGATATGGAAAAGCAGTGTGTGAAGGACACTGGCTACTAGGTCCCACTGCATGGTGGTCTGGTCATGGTCCAGTGATGTTTGTTCTGCATGCATGTTCCCCGGCAAGGAGCTGCACAGAAAGACGAACACCTCCCCCAGGCAGCCACTGCTCTCTGCCTTGCGCTCAGCACCAGGAGGCTCCCAGCCCTTGCTGTTACTTCCTCCCTCTTACAGCTATTTGTATCATTACTCTAAGATGGAAGTAGGGGGGCAGGCAAGGGGAGCAACTGGAGTGAGCTGCACCAAAGACTCCCCTCGCCCACCCGCTCGTCCCTTCTGTTCACAGGTGGGTCGCCATCTCGATACGTTCCCCACGGAGGCCGATCGACAGAGAGCACTGAAAGCCCACCGGGAAGAGTGTGCCGTGCGCCAAGGCACCCTGCGGATGGGCAACTACACTCACCCTTAGACCCTCCCTCACCAGCCACGAGAAGCCATCTTGACATACTGGAAAATTCCCAGAAGGACTCCCTGTCTTGCCCCAACCCCGACATTCCCCATTTTTAGGCAGGTTCTGCTTCAAGGACCTCAGATTCAAGTCTTAGGTTAATTGTTTTTGACGAAAGTCCCCCCTTTTACGTTAGTCAACATTAGTCTCCACTTAACCTCAGTGACCCTCTCCCTGGGGCCGCCTCCTCCTCCTCCTCCTCCTCCTCCTCCTCCTCCTCCTAGGGCAGGCTCACCCTGCCTCTTCTCAAGCCCTCACCTGCCAAGACAAACCCAAATTACAAGACAATATTTTAGACTCCAGGCTAAGGGTTGACTCCATGGCTCTGCCCATTAAGTGTTCAGAACGACCTGTGTATTTCCTGCAGAAAGCATGACAGTGGCGTGCTTTGAAAGCCCTCATTTTCTATTCCAAACATGAGTTTTAATTGCTCTTTTTGGGATGCCTGATGTCTCATCACAGCAGTATTATCTCTCTGGGACCTCTGACAGCAGGAAGAGCCAATGGTTCATTACCCGAGCCTGCCCCCGCCTCCTCAGTGCTGGGGCCCGTTAATCAGGCAGACCAAGATGGACTCCTCCCGCAGGGCTGACTTTGGAAGGTCATCCCCCTCTGGAAAAAGAGAGCCTTCTGGGCGGGCGAGGGGGCAGACTGCAGGAACACAGGCCGCTGAGCTTCTCAGCCAAACTCGTGGGCACTTCCTCACTCGGCCTGTCTGTGTGTTCTTTGGTTTCTCTCTGCAAATTATATGCTGATCTATTTTAAATTGAAAATGCTGTTTGTCATCCTCCTCTTGTGTCTTTATTTGAAAACTAGTGAGCAAACCAGACTCAAAGCCACCAAATGAGGGTGCTGCCACATAGAGGCTTCTGAAGGTAGGCTAACCTCCAACACATCCCAGCAGTGTCTTTTCTCAGGAAGGCAAATTCTCAAGTTTTAAATATCATTTCTAATCTGAGGATTTTTTTTTTCTTTTGATGGAGGCTCACTCCGTCACCAGGCTGGAGTGCAGTGGCTCGATCTCAACTCACTGCAACCTCCGTCTCCCGGGTTCAAGCGTTTCTCCTGCCTCAGCCTCCCACATAGCTGGGACTACAGGCGTGCGCCACACACCCAGCTAATTTTTGTATTTTTAGTAGAGACGGGGTTTCACCATGTTGGCCAGGCTGGTCTCGACCGCTTGACCTCATGATCTGCCCACCTTGGTCTGCCAAAGTGCTGGAATTACAGGCCTGAGCCTCCACACCCGGTCGAGGCTTTCAACCTGGGAACCCCAGACTTTTGTTTTGAGACAGAGTTTCGCTCTTGTTGCCCAGGCTGGAGTGTAATGGAGCTATCTCAGCGCACTGCGGCCTTCACCTCCCAGGTTCAAGAGATTCTCCTGCCTCAGTCTCACGAGTAGCTGGGATTACAGGCAGGTGCCACCATGCCCAGCTAATTTTTGTATTTTTAGTAGAGACAGGGTTTCACCATGTTGGTCAGGCTAGTCTCAAATTCTTGACCTCAGGTGATCCACTCTCCTCGGCCTCCCAGACTGCTGTGATTACAGGCATGAGCCACCGCACCCGGACCTCAGACTCAATTTATCCAACTGCCCACTCAGCGTCTCCACTTGAGTGTCCGGCGTTTATTGTTAATCAACACAGCCGAGGCAGACACTTGACCTTTTTTCTACCAAACTTGCTTCTCCCTCTGTCTTTCCCATCTCATAAGTGAGACCACCATCCACCCAGCTGTTGAAGCCAAAATTCTTCAATATTCAATTTCCTTCATCCCTCCAATCTCCCAGGCAGGCAGAGTCTGAGGAGGCTGGCCCTGAGCTGGCCGTAGCATGCCATGCCACAGAAGAGCGTGAAGCCTAGCGCAGCCCAGCAATTTCCGTGATATTGAGACAGGACCCCACATATCACAAACCGTGTCTTTTTTTTTTTTTTTTGAGACGGAGTTTCCCTCTTGTTGCCCAGGCTGGAGGGCAATAGCGCAGTCTTGGCTCACTGCAACCTCCGCCTCCCGAGTTCAAGCGATTCTCCTGCCTCAGCCTCCCGAGTAGCTGGGATTACCGGCATGCGCCACCACTGCACCCGGCCAATTTTGTATTTTTAGTAGAGATGGGGTTTCACCATGTGAAACTCTCAATCTCAGGCAATCTGCCCACCTTGGCCTCCCGAATTGCTGGGATTACAGGCATGAGCCACTGCACCCGGCCACAGACTGTGTCTTCAAGCTAAATTAGATGACCATTACATGAAAGAATGCGTATGACGTGATTAGCACAGGAGCTGGCACTTTTAAGCAATAGATTCAAACGAATTATTATTTTCTTCTTATCACTAAAGCATACTGCAGAGGCATCGACCAGAAGCCTGTGAGACACTGAGACGGGGCGGGCCGGGATGCTTATGGGGACAGAAGGCTTTCATCCAGATACATCCAGAAGCTCAAGGATATTTTGAATCAAACCCACTCTTTCACTCTGAAATCTCCTACGGAAGGGGAGGGGCACATCAGGAGGCAGAAGAGTTTCCTGAAGAACCCAAAATTGGCCCTACTGTGGCAACAGAGAGAGATGCCCTCCCAGGCCTGCTTTCCCCAGGACCTGGGCTGAGGCAGGCAGGACGGGCTCAACCAGGAAACCTTTTTGTTTCTCCAATTACTCCTAGCCTCCTTTGCTGTGGGACCTGCAAGGGCTATGGCAGATGCCCTGGGAGCACCGCCTTGGGAGCACCGCCCTGGGAGCACCACCATGGATGCTCTCTGGAGTCCTCTGGGTGCTCCCAGCCCAGGCCGGAAGCGGTACTCAGTAGAGACCCTCAGCTCCTTGTCCTACAGCGCCACCCACTGGCGAGTCTGAGTCAGAGGCGGCGGAGATTCCCAGCCCTTCCCTTCCTCCTGGCGTCCTTCCCCCACCAAGCCTGGTTCTTCCCTCCTCATTAATTATCTGTGACTGCACAAAGCCCCGGGTCTAATTCTGGCCTGATTCTACCTTCTTGGGTATCCTGTCACCTCAGCCAAACCCCTGTCCTCACCTGAGCTGACCCTGGCTGAGGCAACTACTTGCCCTTTATGACCCTGATAGAGTCCCCCCAGGGTCCAGCCTGGAAGGGCCTTGGGAATTATCTTGTTCATCTCCCTCCACTGCCATTTCCCCAGGTTCATAGGTGGAAAGTGGCTGTGAAAGGAAGCCTGAGTCCACTCAGGAAGCCAGGGCAGTGAACTCTCCCAGCCAGTGATACCCACGACACATTCCAGAGCCTGCCCCACAAACCCCTTCCCAATGAAAAATGGATGGAAATGGGGAGAGCCTAGCTTTCCATCCCAAGTCCTCCCAATCCCGCACCAACAAATGCCGGGTGGGCATGAGTGTCATTGGACGTATGGCTTTGCGCCTCCATGTAGGCTAATTTCCTCACTGGTTAGCATTTAGAAACATTCTACCTCCTGGTTGAGCTTCTTGGCAACACCTTGTCAGAGGTTTAACCAAAGAGGCTGACAGGCACTCTCTCCACAGGCCTAGCAGGCAGTTGGTCTGGGCCCTCACCTGGCCTGCTTGAAGTTCTCTGAAGTCCCCTCCAAGGTGAGAGGGAGGCAGCACCACACTGATGTGCACCTGGCAAGATAGACGGGGCAAGTGGAGGACTGCTGGTGCCAGAGCATGGAGATGGAGCCTTTGGGAAGGGGACTTATGAAGATGGGGAGAGTGCTAGAGGATAGCAGGAGACAAGGCGGGGAGTCTTCACCTACCACCATTTCTTGAGAAGGAAGGGCAGGCTGAGATACCGATGGCCCAATTTTTTTTTTTTTTTTTTTTTTTTTTTTAGAAGGATTCTTGCTCTGTCGCCAGGCTGGAATGCAGTCAATGGTGCAATCTCGGCTCACTGCAACCTCCACCTCCCAGGTGCAAGTGATTCTCCTGCTTCAGCCACCAAGCAGCTGGGACTATAGGCATGTGTCACCATGCCCAGCTAATTTTTTTTTTTTTTTGAGACAGAGTGTCACTCTGTCACCCAGGCTAGAGTGCAGTGGTGCAATCTCAGCTTACTGCAACCTCCACCTCCTAGGTTCAAGCAATTCTCCTGCCTCAGCCTCCCAAGTACCTGGGACTACAGGCACATGCCACCACACCCAGCTAATTTTTGTATTTTTAGTAGAGATGGGGTTTCACCATATTGGCCAGGCTGGTCTTGAACCCCTAACCTTGTGATCCGCCCACCTCAGCCTCCCAAAGTGCTAGGATTACAGGGGTGAGCCACTGCACCTGGCACAAAATCTTAATTGAAGAGGCTCCCACTCTTTGGATCTGTCTCCCTGGGTACTCTGGTTCTGGGTACCATTGATGTTCAGCTCTTGACTCCTATGGAGGCTGCCACTGGGCAAGAGGGAAGTGACCTACTTCCCAGCAAAGGAATGCAGATAGGGCCAGGAGGTCTCCCTTGGAACATCTAGGAGAAGACAAAGGGTGGTAGAGCTACTTAGCATCCATACAGGGGCAGGACAGACCTCCTGGATGAAAGGTCCAGCTCTGCTCCCACACTCATCCCCATTGGCTTCAGTCCATGGCCAGATTTTTACAGCCCACGTTTCATTCATTCTGTCTCCCTCTCTAAGATATAACCATATAATTAATAATTTCCTTGGCCAGAAGAAAAAGGGGGTTCTGAAGTCTCCCTGTTGTGGAGGAATGGTAGCCATGGGCAAATGGCCAGCCACGTCTGCTGCCTGCCTAGCAGGGGCTCCTGGAAGCACTGCTCACAGGCCACAGACCCAGTGCTAGTCCCAGGGAGCTCCCTGGATCCAGACAAAGTTGGTCTGGCTTTTTAAATTCAGCCATCCCAGGGCCCCAACTAGTGTTGGTTTGGAAACCACAGATTTAGAAGTCCAGAGAAGGCGCAGCGCTGCAGCAGCACGTTGACCCCAGCCCCGGTGCTGAGGTGCGCCCCCATGGCAGCCAGACAGGTCTGTGTCTCCAACCAAACACCTTTTGAATTTATCCTTGTGAATCCAATCATTCTTTTTGCTGTGCTTATTTTTACTTAGGGAAATCCTTTGATGCTTAAAATCATCATTAAGGAAAAATAAATCTAGGTTGGCTTTTTATACAGGTTCTTAGAGTTGAATGCAGGTAACTTATAAACTTGAATCCACAAATGGGAAATTATCTATGAAAGGGATTTAGATCATGGACACCAATGCATTCTGTGGGCTCCATTAGAGGAGGCCATCTCCGCCATGCTCTCCGTGACTCACCAGTATCTAGCATGATGCACAGGATGGAGGGTGTGCTAGGAAGGAAGGGAGGGAGGGAGAGAGGGAAAAAGGGAGGAGGGGAGTGGGGAGGGAAAGAGGAAGAAAAGGAGGGTGAGAGGTAGAAGAGAGAAGAGGGGAAGGAAGAAAGGGAGGGAGGGAAGGGGAAGGAAGGGAGGGAGGAGGAGACGATGGGAAGGAAGGGAGAAAGGGAGGAGGGGAGGAAGAGAGGAAGGAAGGGAAGGAGGAGAGAAAAGGAAGGAAGGGAGGAAGAGAGGGAATGATGAAAAGAGGAAAAGAAAAACTATGTTATCTTCCTGGTTTCAGGAGCTCTATGAGGTTTTAAGCTTTAAAAAAAAGAAAAAAAAAACCCACGTAAGAATAGCATGACCTTGAAGCACACAAATCACCTAAATCCTTGTCCAACTCAACTGTTTGCTGAGTAGAGAGCTGGCACCCAGGCCTGGCCCCTGTATTATTCAAATCCTCTGCCCACTCCACCTTAAAAACGGTGGTAGGAAGACCCTGGGTAAAGGTGGGTGCTGTCTTTTCTAGAGAGGACTAAGGAGACAAGCCTGAGGGCTCCAACCTGCCGGAGGAGAAAGGCAGTCGTACCGTGAATTACAGAATCGCTGTTCTTCAAGACTGCAGCCAAGTGCCAAGATTCCTCACACAGACCATGTGAGATGGGCAACAGCATCCCCACCCTATGGCTGGAAGAAAAAACAGCTCAGAAAGTGACTTGCCTTAAAAAAAAGAAAGAAATCGATTTGCTCAAGGTCACAGAGTGCATCCCAGACTAGGATGAGATGGGTGAGGCACTCACATCAGGGGCAAAGTCTGAGAGGTGCCAAAAAAAAAACCCAAATGATATTTTAATACAACATTTTTTAAAGCAAAATTTAAAAATTCATGACGGGTAAAATATCATTTTAAATAACGTCTTACATGACCTGCCTCATCTTCATCTCAGTCCCAGCCCTGGATTCTAGAGTCCAGAGAATTTGAACTCAAGTCTGACCAATTCCGAGTCTGTCCTCAACACCCCCAGCCCATATGCTACCCCTAGACCCAGCTATGCAGATGCTTGAACAGCCCTAGTATGAGCCCTGCATTGAAGCCACCATTCATAAGGGAGGAGAGAACAATTTGGGATCATTCTCAAAAAGCTTTGGGCAGATCGCTCTGTGTGGCTCTGCCTGGGGAGCTAGGTGAGCAAAACTGGCAGAAACAACCCATTTGCTAGCTCCAGGGCTGAGAGGTGTTACGTGGAGAGGAAGATGGGGCTGGAAGAAAGTTGCTAAGACCCAGAACCTAGCAAGGGGCTCAGGCTCTCCCAAGTCCGTCACTGACCCAAAGCCAAACCCAAGCCAAGGGCCCCAGGTGGAGAAAAAGGACGTGGATTCTACAGCCAGGTGGCTTCTAAACGACCAGGGGGACTCTCCCAACCTCGCCCCTCACTGCCACGTTCCGATGTTAATGCCTTTGTACCCAATGGAAAGCCGAGGTCTAGGCAAGAGAGATGAGCTGTCCAGAGTGGGGGCAGCACCAGAGCCTTCTGGGGGCTTCTCCATGCACCTGCCTCTCCTGCCCCTGGAGAAGAGCAATAGCTGCTTCTCTGTGGTAGACTCTCTGGGTGTGGGTAGGAGGTCTTGGATCTGCTAGGGCTCTAAGTCCACCAAGAGGCTAAAGGTCTAAAAGAAAGCAACACCAAAGGACTGGGCAGGCAAGGACTGGAACTGGAAGTGAGACATTTCAAGAGGAAGTGGGAAGCTGGGGGTGGGAGGAGTTAGGTTCCTGAAAAGAGAGCCCAGAGAACACGGAACTTGGACACTGGGGTGGCAGTTCTGGCTCTTGGTTAAGACTGAATGATCCTGGGGACCCTGGCCCTGGATGCACCCTCATCACACTAATTTCCTTTTTTTGAGGCTCCCAATGGACCCCTGCCAGGCCCTTGGGGAATTGCTGAGGGTGGGGAGCGGGTGCTGGGGAGCGGGGCCTGACCTCTGCTGTGTGACCAGGGGCTCGGAGAAGTTGAGCCTATTGCCGAGGCTCACCCCCAGCTCCTTTAGACCTGGAAGCCCTGATACCCCACCCGACCAGCCAGGCTTCTTTCCCAAAGGCCGGGAAGGTAGGATGGACTCAGGGCCCCCTGGATATGAGTAAAATGCCAGTTCCTGGGCTCCTACCCAGCTAAAAAGGAGCTCAGGTGAGCGCGCAAAAACCTCTTCGGTTGTGGACTGGTGAGACGCAAGACCCACCCCGAAAATGGGAAAATCAGAGACGAGGCACTGCATGGGGCTGCAAATCCCCAAATCGGAATAAAACGATGTTATTAAGAGAGAGCTCAATCCTAGAGTAAATTTCAAACGAAATAAATCGCACTGCACATTTTAGATGATAATAGATGCCGGTAACTTAATACTAATGATAGTATACTAACAACCCGCTAATATTCTTGGGCTCCAAGACGTCGGGCAAAACCGGCTGGGGCGGCAGGAGGTCCGGCTTGGCTGTTCTTTCCCACCGGGAGAGGCTGGAGCCGCCCTCACTGCCGGCCGCTCTCAATCGGTCACAGCTCCCCTCGCTCCGAAGCTTCGCTTTCTTTGCTGGGTCCGGGATCCAAACCCCAACCCAAGAGCCAAAGGCCAGAAAAGGCCCTGGCGTCGCCAGCTGCTTGTCGCCTTGGGGAGGGGCGGCTAGGGACCGCCCGGGGCAGAGGAGGACAGAGGAGGATGCGGACGCTCTGGGGACCAGGCGGTCCCGTGGATGCTCGGCCAGGGGCGTCGCCCTGGCTGACAGGCGGGTTGTGGGGCGGAGGGGGCTCGCCGTCGTTTTCAGTGAGGACCTCGGTGCTCCAGGGAAGATGAGATTCCTCTGGGGATGCCAGCGCAGGCCTGGAAACAGGAGGTGGAATGGCCGGTGGGGAGGGAAGTGGGGTCTCCAGAGACGCCCAGAGCAGGAGCGAGGCCAAGCTAGGGGCTGGCCTGGAAGAACCAGGGCAGCCCGCTCTCCTCTTGATTTATGGCCCCCTCCCCATCCACCAAACTGAAATAAGCCGCCGGCACGGCCCGGCACGGCCCGCCGCGGGAGGCGCCCACTGCAGCGGCCGCCGATCCCCGGCCTGGGCCCCGCGCCCTCCCGCCTCCCCGACAGCTTGCAGCCGAGCCGGGCCACGGTCCCCCGGGAGCCGCCCGTCCTTACCCCCAGCCCGGCCGGCGGCGGGGCCGCTTCCAATCTGCCGGCGGGCACAGGGGGAGAGCGCGGGGAGCTGGGCGCGAGGCCACCGCCGACCTAGCCCGAGGGAAGAGAAAGTTTTTGCTCCACCCGACCGCGCGGGGCTGCCCCCGGGAGAGTTTTGGGTTTGGGGGGGCATGCGGGTGCCTCACGATTTGCTGCGGTCTCGGACGCTGAGCCCGATGTAGGGGCCGTGGTAGTTTCCTGGGGGCTGGGAGTGGTGGCAGGGGCGCACGGGCAGGGCTGGAAAGGCCCGGCTTCCTGGGGGTGCGGCGGGAAAAGGGCGCTTCTGACCCGCCCGGCCTCAATGCAGGCATTCGGACTCCGCTTTGTCGGCCCCTTTCGCCGCAGACCCAGGTTGCGATCCCTGGGGCTGTGCAGAGAGGATCCAGGCCCGGGACACACTTCGGATCTGCCGGCGGTCCTGGGCCCCAACACTTGGGGCCGACCCTAGAAAGGCGCTGAACTGCAGCCCGTGATGGGGCGGGAAGGGCAAGGGGGTGCCTGATTCACAATGAAAAGGCCACGTTTCCAGAGCTGCATTGAAAATGCATCCCTGGACGAGCTCTGGCTCTGCGTGGAATCAGAAGCCGTTAGCAGGAGTCTGCACTCGCACTCGGACGCTCTAGAGCGGGTCCTGTTCAGAGGTACAACAGCACCGGGCCCCCCAGGAGGTGCCTATGGGAGAGGCCATCCGCAGGCAGGGGGAGGTTACTATTTCCTTTGTCCCTTGCGCTGCCTCCCTTGGGCCACACGGATTTCTCGAGGTCTCCCTAACGTCCCAGACACCATCTTCCCGAGTCCTCCAACCTCGCCCTGAAGTGAAGCCATCATTCTGGTCACTTCCCGGGCAGACACCTGGCTTTCCCCACCCCCGTCAGGCCCACAGGTTCCCAAGAGGGCAGAGAGACAGGACTGCAAATTGTCCTACACGGGAAACATCGAGAGCCCAACAGAAATGCCCCAAACAACATAACTTGAATTTTCTTCCCCACACTAGAAAAGGGATTCTTGGCGCGCGCGAATACACACACACACACACACACACACACACTTCTTTCTCCGCTGGGTTTAGTCCCTTTCTGCTGCTGGAGGAAGAAAAAAGGGGGAAGAAAAAGGATCTAGACAGACCTTCGGACGAATAATTTGGATAATTGTGGGAAAGGGTCGGGGAGCACTAAAAAAGCCCAGCGCATATCCCAGCCCACCGCAGCGGCAGCCAGCTCGGCCCCCTCCCCGCCAGCCGTACCCCCCTCGGCTAATCACCCTCATTAGAAGCTTCGTCACCGGCCTAATGAAAGCAAACCGTGTGGAAATCGCCGGTAAACAGTTGGGTCTGTGCTGTAATTAATTCAGTGTCTCTTTTAATCAAACTGAAAGGGAATCGGGCAGCGGCTTGCGGAGCCGTGACATCACCCCCAAAATCGGCCAGAGCCAATCAGCGTCATCACTCCGGGGACACGTGGGCGAATCCCCTTTAAAAAAAACACAACACAACGAAAAAAAAAAGAAAGAAACAAAAAAAACCAGACCCAAAGTAAAAGTGACACAAGTTCATTTTTTAAAGGAAGGGGGGGAGGAGAAGGCGCGCGCGGACCGGCGGAGAGCTGCCGCCAAGGAGCAGGGAGGCGCTGTCCACGGTGCTGACGGGCCCCCGGAGCGGCGAGGGCGCGGAGAGAAGACCTCCCCGGCCAGGTGGAGCGTCATGAGCCGCGGGCAGCCGCCGCCGCTCTCCGCGGTGCTGATGCCGCCAGGTGCGCTCCGTTCCGCCGGTTGCTAGCGCGGCCGGGGCCCGCAGCTAGCCGCGGTGCTGACCTCTCCGCGCTCGGCCACCGCTTGCCTGGAAGAAGCGTGCGGTTTGGATTTTTAAAAAGCCATTCTTTATTTAGATTCCAACATCCTCGCGTTTCTTCTGTGCCAAGGGGGCCCTCGGGCCGTCCGTCTCCCCCTTTGCTCTCCCCAACTTGGCGCGCCCTCCCTCCCATTCCTCCCTGACACTCCCACCACCCCCCCTCGGCTCGGCGGCTCGCCGCGATGCTGCAGAAGACGCACTGAGCCCTTTTGGATCTAATGCGCAGAGGAGGTTGGCCCAGAGCTCCCCGGCTCCCCCAAGGCTGAACTCCGTCCAAGGTGCCCGCAGGCTCCCTGCCCGCCTTCCCCATGCCAGCCCGCAGCTAGGGGCAGGGGCAGCGGCGGCTGGGGTTGGGGGTGGGTGGGGAGCTTTTGAGGAGGACAGGTCGCAGCTTGGCTATGGAAGGCTCCAATGGCTTTGGGATCGACTCCATTCTCTCCCACCGCGCCGGCAGCCCCGCCCTTCCCAAGGGGGACCCCTTGCTCGGGGACTGCCGTTCGCCCCTGGAGCTGAGTCCACGCTCAGAGAGCAGCAGCGACTGCTCTTCGCCAGCCTCTCCAGGAAGGGACTGTCTGGAGACGGGCACCCCACGGCCTGGCGGGGCATCCGGCCCAGGTTTGGACTCCCACCTGCAGCCCGGGCAGCTCTCAGCCCCGGCCCAGTCGCGCACCGTCACCTCCTCCTTTCTGATCAGGGACATCCTTGCCGACTGCAAACCACTAGCGGCCTGTGCACCCTACTCTAGCAGTGGGCAGCCGGCAGCCCCTGAGCCTGGGGGCCGCCTTGCGGCCAAGGCTGGGGAGGACTTCAGAGACAAGCTGGACAAAAGTGGCAGCAACGCCTCGTCGGACTCAGAGTATAAAGGTAAGAAAGCAGGAGGTGAAAACTTGGGGGGATGCTCTGTATTTACAAACTGGCATTTAAAATGGGTGCGCATGGTGAGACATGCACTCACTCACCTGGGGTCTCCCCCAGGGCTCAGACTGAGCAGTGGGTCTTCTCCCAACCGTTCAGCCAGTCCTGTGGTTATGCCTTTGAGCAACAAAGAGTCTGGTGGAAAGAGTGGGGGCAGGGGAGGGATACTGTGTGCCCAAGGAGAGATTCCCCCAAAATGCACAAAGCAAACTTTCTAAACTTTGTCTGGGACCCCTACCCTTCCAGCAGTGCTGGTGGACAGGAGCAGGTTCCAATCAGGCCAGTGGCTCTCTAGGAAGAAACCTTCCAGAAGCAATGGAAGACCCAAAGTCTTCTGCTTTATAAGAGTGAAAATACAGCAGAAAAATTTCAGCTGGAGCCTTAAGAACAGTCAGAATTTTCTTCCTTTTAATCTACATTATCCAGATAGGAAGAGAAACTGGGCTTTTCCTTCCGATAGGCCCAGTGTGATCCGGGTCCTGTGAGTCATGAAAAGAGGCACTCACTTCAAAGCAGAAACCTCAGCCAGGCAGCTTCCTGGGGGCAGGTCAGGGGGGCTGGTGGAGAGGAGAGTACCCGGCACCCCCACCCTCACGGCTTTCATTGAATTTGATTTCAAGTGCCTTGAGCAACCAAATCCAGGTTTTGTGCAAGCTCCAGGGATTCCTGAGTAACCAGCCCTGTCTCCCCATACACTGGGGGTTGTTGCCCCTCCACTTTTCTTTTCACCTCTGTGAATCTTTGTTGTTTTAATTCAATTTTCATACCATCTTAACCAAGGAGATGAGATCAGGGTTAAAAGGAAGGAAGATAAGAAAGAAAGAAGGAAGGAAGGAAGGAAAGAAGGAAAGAAGAAAGGAAGCAAGGAAGGAAAGAAGGAAGGAAGGAAGGAAGGAAGGAAGGAAGGAAGGAAGAAGAGAAAGGGAAGAAGGAAAAAAAGAATGCCTTAATTTTGTTTCTGACCCCCAGCCACTACCTCCACTTTAGCTGTTCCTCAAAGCCAGAGGCACAAAGTTATTTCTAAGGAAGACGTCAAGGGGCAGAAGGTGAGGAGGACTATGAGGGCTTCATAGGAGACAGCCCCACATCCCCATCTAGCAGAACACTGGGAGTGGGCAGAGGCCGTTCAGAGGTTTTTCAAGCATATAATTGACTCCCAGAAATCTTTTCAAGACACAAAATTTCCCTGTAAGGGCAACTTCTTTATTGTCTTGCCCCACCACCCCAATCCCCCATAACTCCCGGTCCCTATTTGGATCAAGTCTTCACAAAAATTTAGGAAGGCTCATTTAACACTCTCCTCCCAACCAAGAATTCGTTTGCAGATATGTCCTGACTCCAGACCGAAATCACTCCGGTCCTATTGCACATCCCATTTTCTTGATTTCCTCCACACAAACGGCCTAGCCTCCTTCAGCCAGGCTGCGCTGACCATGCCTGGAAAGTAGGCAGGTTTAACAGAGCAGCCAGGAGGAGATCCAGAGGCATGTGGGTGCTCGCAGGCCGGCACCTGGGCCCAGTGGCCCTTGCTCCTCCCTGGGGGCCTGCTTAGAAAGGCAAAGAAAACTTACCCTGGAGAGAGACTGGCAAGGGGAAGGGGGAGGAGGAAGGAAGGGGTATGTCAATATAAATATATATTCATAACATCATGGCTCTTATTTACCATTGCAACAAGAACGGCCCCTCTTCAGTTAGAGCAAAGGGGATGAATCTTCCACCGTCCGTGCTAACGGCTGGAACTGGCGGTGGTAAAACGGTTTGGCCCTTGCCTCCTTTTATTTCTTTGCCCCCAGGAAGGATTTTGAGGAGAGGTTTCGTTTAAGATAATTAGAATATCAATTTTCTTCTCCTGTCTCTGAGGATATCTGATCGGGAGGTGATGAGGGCCGGCTGTCTACATATCGCTTAAATAGGTTTGGAGCTAAGGGGGTAGAAGGTCTTGCCCAACCCCCATGGCAGGTGCTGCTGCCTTTGCACCTAGTGAAGAAAGGAGCAGGGCAAGACCAGCAGGCCTTATCTGGAGCATTTCTCAAATGTGGAGGGGACTTTTTCGGAGCTGAGAAACAGACACCTGGAGCCAGTCCGTGGGCCTTTAAGCGGGTCCACTCTCCTGCCGCCTTCCAAGTTGAGTCATTTCCTTTAAGGAGGACACAGAGGAAGGTCAGCCTCATCCCAAGTTTCTGCTATCAAAGGCTCCTCAAACAATATTCCTTCGATAATATTTAAAGAAGCCGAAACTCGGCTTTGAAGTAAGGCTGTCGGCGACACTAGCGGCTGGATCCAAGGTCCATGGAGAACCCACACCAGAGTTTTGTTCCCAGCAGGCAGGGTCCGTGGATGGGCCTGGAACTTGAGGATACTGAGATGTAGCCTCTAGACCAGCCCCCTGGGCTAAGCCTATACCAGAGGAGGCCAAAGCAGAGCGGGTACAGAAGGTGCACCCAAAGGCTCCAGCCTGCGCTGGAGGAGGAACAGAAGAAAAGCCCCATCAGCTGACCCATTCTTCCTGACACCACAAACTCAACACCTCCCGATCAGATATCCCCAACACAGACCTCGTCCTTGAGAAGTGGGGGATTTTCGTTAAGTAGTGCAGGAAATTAGGTCAAAAAGTAACAATTCTATGATACCGAGTTTGAGATGTGGATGATGTCTTCCTCAAACTTATTTAAACTGTCTGCACAGACAGAACTCATGTCCCTCCATCCCAACACATCCCCTTCTCCTGACGGTGGCCATGCCCAAATATGGGGAGCCCACAGGGCAGGGAGAGCCTGGTTCCAGCCTGGAGGAGGTAGGTGGAAAGCCTTAGCCCTCCGTTTCTTCTGTGCGCTCTCCCGGCTCACCAGGCTGGATGCCGGGCCCTCCCTGCAGCGAAGCGCGGCCTTTCCAGTGAAAAGTCTCCATCCCTAGTGGCTCAATTAACTGGATTATTGTTTCCTACAGAGAGAAATCACCTTGCATTCAGCTGAACCCTGTCACTGCAAACGCCACGCACAATGAAACTCACCATAAAAAAGAGAGAGAGAGAGAGAGAGAGAAAAAGGGAGTAGGATGGGAAAATAGATTTAAAAAAGAAAAAAAGGGAGCAGGTTGGGGGAAAGCCCCAGTCTGAGCCACCAATTTTGGGGCAGTGGTCTAGTTGATTATATAATCGTTTTAGGAAGACAAGAGTGAACATTGAGCATGTTCGATTAAGTGTTTTCTGTGCAGTCAAAGACGATCAAAAGTGTTTGGGATCAAGAAACTACCCGTGTCGGGTCTATCGACTTCAGGAGCTGGGACCCCGGTACAGTTCTGTCCCCACAGTGGGGTGTAAACACACGATGCCACACAGGTGTAGCAGGAGCAATGTAGTGGGCAATGTAATGACAATGAAACGCAGACCTGGGCAATGCGTGCTGCGCCCAAGGGGCAAGCGAGTGGCATAGTCGCTTATTCCTCCAAGTGCTCCGCGCTCTCAGACTCGGCGCCTTCCGCCCAGCGCCCTGTGTAAGTTGCAAGTGCCGGGAGAAATCATCACTACGAATTCGTATCCATATGGGGGCAACGCCAGGGGGGCACAAGGATTTGTCCTGCAGGACAAAGAGTGGCTCGGGGAGAGCAGGTTTTTGTCCCTCCACGCAGGTTTCTCTCCTCAGACCCCAGCCTTCAGATTCCTCCCTTCCTGCCACAGCTGCAGCCTGGGAAATTGGGACCCAGACGCGGAGCCCACTCCGCCAGAAACCCCGGGTCTCCTCCCCTACTCTGGCAGGCTGGGTCGGGTTCCATCGTCACCGCTCCGTTTATTCCTCCTGGGAGCGCGGGCGCAGCGCCGAGTGCGGCGCAGGGACTGGAGTTTCCGCCAGCTTGGGGTTCTTTCTCCCCAGAGTTGCCCGGGGGTCTCCGCCTCGGGCGCTCCCGCCGCAGTCCTCTGTAGTCAGGGTTCATGTCCTGTTCCTGGGGCCCCAGAGGTCCCGGCTCCAAGAGGCCCCTGCGAGCTTGGGTGTCGTGGAACTACCGCAGTCGGAAGCCGCGGTTACACAAACGCCACGGGCAGGAGCGGGAGGGTATTGGCGGCGGCCGCGAGGCCGGGCCCTGACAAGCCGCTGTGTCCGCAGTGAAGGAGGAGGGCGACCGCGAGATCTCCAGTTCCAGGGACAGTCCCCCGGTGCGCCTGAAAAAGCCACGCAAGGCGCGCACGGCCTTCACCGACCATCAGCTGGCGCAGCTGGAGCGCAGCTTCGAGCGGCAGAAGTACCTGAGCGTGCAGGACCGCATGGAGCTCGCGGCCTCGCTCAACCTCACTGACACGCAGGTCAAGACTTGGTACCAGAACCGCAGGTGAGGCCCGGCTGCGGGAGTGGGGACAGAAAGGAAACTTCCCCTTTTCTCACAGCTCCGGCAAGGGGCCAGGAGTCTACAGGTTGGTGCTAAGGGAGGGCCCCTGAGCCTCCTCCATTCTGTAAAAGTGGGGAAACTGAGGCTCTAAAGGGAGAAGGCCTAGCCCAAAGTCCCATAGTGAGGGCCAGAGATGAGACTACATTTGTTCTCCAGTGTCCAGTCAGCACTCCCCAGGGCGGGTGGACAGACGCACAGGCCACTGGAGATCTAAGTCCTGCCTTTGCTCAGTTGGAGGGTGGGGGTCTGCCTGGAGGCCCCACCTGAACCAGCCTGGGTCTCGGAAGCCCCAGGACCCGGGAGGGGTGACAGTCTCAGTCCCAGGAAGCCTATGAAGAGGACAGCCAGGCAGTGGCCCTTGGGGTGTTAAAGCCTGTCCCAGACCGGGTAGCTGCCACAGGGGCCTCTGAGCTTCCACGAGTCTCTTCAGGCCTCCCCAGACTTTCTGGTCCCAAAACCTGAGCAGGAAACTGGCCAAGCCCTTGCTCCTTGAGAACAGGGTGACTGGGAAGTTGGTGTTGGAGCACTGGACTTGAACCTGTTTCCTAATTTCCCTCCTGAACACACTCACCAGACTTAGATGCACATGTACAAAACACATGCATCCACACAACCAAATAGCGACACACATGCACACATCGATATAACTTACACGCACTCACCCTTAGCCCCACAGTCACTCGCATGCTCTTAGCAGAGGCAGGAATGGTGCTTTTCATAAACAAGCCTCAGAACACATCACCCCATTAATAATATATACTGATTACTGCTCCGGGCATCAATAATTAAGGCCTGTTACAGTAATTACACAATTATGATGATGATGAATAATTCAGGGAGGAAAACACGGCTGGTGTGGCTGAGCCCACCTTAGTGAGACCCTGGCTGGTCCACCTAGCCTCACCTGGCAGGTGGGCGTGGGGTCCAGGCCTGCCTTCTCCAAACCCGTTAGCTGGCCAAGGCTTCTGGACTTTGGGGCCAGACAGTGGGCAGGGCTTGCCCCAGTACTTGGACCTGGGTTTGGAGGGTGGCAGGTGCAGCCTGCTGGGGAGGCAGTGTACGAGCCGGGAGCGCATCCTCTCCGGTTCCCATTTCGGGCCTTCTGCTAGCTTGCAGCCTGGCCAGCCTGCAGAGGAATCAACAGCATCCCCTTCCCTGACCAGAGCCCCTGGATCCCCGCAGCCCTCTCCAGGGTGATTCCAGCTACATAAAGAGGCACGTGCAGGGAGGAGCCCCCCTACCAGCTCCAAGTGCTCTTTCTACGATCTCCTGGGGAGTGTAAGGAGCAGTTAGAGCCGGGATTTGGGGTCAGACAGCAGGGCTTAAAACCCGGGCTCCTCTGTTTTTGAGACCTTCTTGAAAACCGGCCCAGACCTCAGTTTTCCTCTCTGTAAAATGGGATAAGAGCCATGGAAGGCCGGTGGAAGACAAAAGGAGAGGATGCGTGTAAGGCGTGTGATGGTGCCTGGCACTCTGTTATTTCTTTACAAATGAGTATGATCCCTCTTGGCCTCCCTGCAGGCTCTCTGGGCCAAGCAGTGGGGAGGGGCTGGGGTCACCGGATGCCCTAGTCCTGATCCCGCTATACGCGTTTATTTCGGCCCCCAGGACTAAATGGAAGCGACAGACGGCCGTCGGGTTGGAGCTGCTGGCGGAGGCAGGCAATTACTCAGCGCTCCAGCGGATGTTCCCGTCGCCTTATTTCTACCCGCAGAGTCTGGTTTCCAACCTGGACCCCGGCGCGGCGCTCTACCTGTACCGCGGCCCCAGCGCACCTCCGCCCACTCTCCAGAGACCTCTGGTGCCCCGCATCCTCATCCATGGACTCCAGGGCGCCAGCGAGCCGCCCCCGCCGCTGCCGCCGCTCGCCGGCGTCCTCCCGCGTGCCGCGCAGCCTCGGTGAGGCGCCCGCTCGCTCCGGGGCCTCCTCCCGGGGGCTTGGCGCGGCGCCTTCTGCCCGCCTTTCGGAGGGCGCGGGTTCGACGCCCCTTCCCGGGAAGGGGCCCTGCCCGGCCCTCCCTGGCGCCCCAGCCCAGTGTCCCCTGAAGGGCCAAATGCCAAGTCCACTGAGGACCGGACCCCGGACTGCGTCTCCCCAGCCCCCTTCGGCGTCCTCTTTCGCGGCCGAACCGTCCGGGAGCCACCCCTACCCGCCGGGTGTACCTACGCGTCTCTGCCCCTCCCCGCCCCCAGTCTCTGCCGGCTCCCCTAGGCGCCCCTTTCTGCCCAGGAGCGGGTGCGGCTGATTCCCAGGCTTCGCGCTCTCCCACGCCCCTTCCACGCTCCAGGAGAACAGCCCCTCTCCCCGCGCCCCGGCCAGCGAGAGAAGGAGAGTGCGGAGAGCCGTCCCGTCTCCCTGAACCTCGAGCGCCTGGGCCGGCGGCTGAGCTGTACATACCGTGTGCAAAGTGTATATGAAGTTATTTATTCGTGACCCATGAGCCCGTGACCGTGTCCGTGGATTAGTGAGTCTGTGGCCTGTGCCTTCCCCCCTCCCAGGCGGGGCAGGAAGGGGCCGAGGGTGCTTGCCCACCCACCCCGACCCCAGCCCCCAGCCTCAGCCCTGGTCCAGGGGCAGCCAGGCCTCTCGGGTTCTCTCTTTTTTAAATGTCGAAATAAACTTCTTACAAATGACCAGGCGCCTATTCGCGCTCCCGTCGTTCGGTCCGCACTCAACCCCTCTCCCATCCCTCTCCTGGGGACTCGGTTTCCTTCCATTCTCAATAACAAAACATTCTTGTCCCCCTTCTCTTCCCCGGTGCAGTGGACCTGCGCGGGGGGGCCCCGAGGAGACTCGCTGGGGCCGGGCTCTCCCTTCCCTGGCCTCAGTCTTCCCATCTCTACAGCGAGGCGAGCCCGTTCCTCCCCTCCTCCCCCTTGGCTCCATCTGGTTCCTCACAGCTCCCAGACGGTCCCCGGGGCCGGGGCGGGGGTCCGTGGCGGAAGAGGCGGGGGTCCGCGAAGGGCCTCGGTCGGCTACGGGCCGGGCTGCGGGGCCCTCGCCGAGCCGACTCATCTGGCCGCGTCAAGGGCCCCGGCAGCTGGTGACCGGCCTGCCGGGCGCGGGCCGACAGATGGGCTCCGAGGCTGCTCCCCCCATCACTCCCACCCTCCGCCGCGCGCCCGGCCGCGCTTGGGCTCCCGACGCTCGCGGGCGCCAAGGCGGCTCCGGCCTCCCAGCTTCCCGCACCAGTCAGGACTCCGCGCGCCTTCGCTGCGAACCAGACGCCACATCGGGTAACCCCCCAACTCCCACATCTTCTCACCTCCCCTGTACCCCTGGAGTAGGTTGGAAATGAGACCCAGAGGGGAGCCAGATCCCAGCGTCTGCCCCAACTCTTCTGGCTGCCCCAGACCGCGGCTCTAGCATCTCAGGGGAGAGGGTTTTAAGTCCCGAGTCAGACTCCAGACTTCCAGTTCACGTTCAAAGGGCCACCGTCACCTGAGACTGTTCCCTCTCTGGGGAGGTAGGCGCGGGTGCTCCCCTCCCACACACCACCTGCAGCTCACCAACCCTCAGCGCTGGGAAGTTTTGGGGGCTGGCAAGCCGTGGCCCCTCTAGTTTGGGGGCAGGATTTCTCTGAAGATGGGGGCCGTGTTCAGACTATAACCCCTCTCCAACACCAGACCCACAGCCAGGTTGGCTACTGTTTCCTCCCTGCCCCCAAACACCCTCGCACGGCAGCTTTCTTTCCCGGAATGGCAAGGGTATTATTCTAATTTTGCAAAATGCACAGCAGCTAATTAAGTCAAGGAGCCCCTCGGCTTTTGAGTTCTTTTGCATGTGAATGGGGGTTGGTAAATCCCCAGCTCTGGCTCTGGTGCGGGGCGAGGGGAGACTGTCCCCAACTCAGGGTTAATGAAGTGGGAAAGGAGTCTCTCATAGCCTCCTGCAAACAAAACCCCCCATGCAACAAACCCTGCCCAAATCCTACATGGATTGACTTAAACCCAGGGGATAAGTGCTTTAAATTAATCTCATTGAATAAGAATGAGACCAAACAAAACTCTTTAAAATCATATTAAAAATCTATCAAAGGACAACTTGCACTGGTGTGCTTTTCATTTTGTGAAAGTGAAGGAGAGAGACTGCAGCAACCACCCTCACATTTACACAGTGGCAGTGTAAATCACAGACACATTCTCAACTATGTAATTGTCCTTGTACCTCAGAGGCGATTTCATATCTTACATTAATGAAGAACAAGGCTTCCCTACAAGTTTATAATTAGAATATTTTAAATTGTCCTGCACATCCCATCTGTAATAATAACTTCACAACCTTTGCAGCAAGGTGGGCTCCTGCCTTCCATCCACTTAGAAGGCTAAATTGGTTTCTGTTCCTAACCCTGAGGCTGGGCGAGCTCTCATGTAAGAAAAAAAAAACAATGAATGTGGGACCCCAGCAGGCCTGACAATAGGAGAGGGCTGAGAAGGCATCTTCCCCTGCTCCGCCACTGACCCATCCCTCCTTACAAACACCCACTCTACGGGGTGGGGGCAACAAAGTTGAAAAGAAGTTTAGAGCTCCCTGCTGGCCCTGAGTCGCAAGGGAAATTGAGGACTGGGACAAACTGAGAACTTGAGCTGATTTTAAGGGTACCCCACTGCCCCCACACTGACAGGCCTTGCTCTGAATTCTTCCTACTACGGAGCAGATTAAGAGGGAATGTATAATAGTCAAGGGGGAGGTTTAAAAAGACCCTTTTCAAGCAGGGCAACTTCTCCAGTGGAAAAGCCTTACACTCCAGTCTCTACGAAGCCATGGTCGGATTTGAATGGCTTCCACTGACTGTGGACTGAAGAGCTGACGGGCTAAGCGGGGGAGGCCCCTGGCAGTTTGGGATATACCTGCTCCAAAAGGTCTTATTTCCTTATTTCCCCTCTTCCCTAAAGTTCACCTCCCTTCAGGGGAAAAGAAAAAAAAAAATCAAAGTAACCCACTGGGCTTTGTTTTTTAAACAAAAGTCCTTTGCTGAGATTTAGGTTGGCTCGTTGCTTGTCTAACAGTGGACCGGGCTGTGTGCCCCGCATTAGCACTGACTTAATCTCTCACTAAGGACCCTCTGCCGTTCAGTGCCTGAGAATGAGGCCCTTCTACCGCTAAGGCTGCGGCAAACGGGAGGATGTTTTGGATTCCAAAAAAACATTCCACAAGCCCCCCTTGGGGGAAACGCTTTTAGGCCACAGCATTGTATTAAACGTCCAAATTCTGTGTGGCTTTAAATATGGGAACCAGGCTTACGACATACAGACATGGTGAGTTTGGGAAATTTTAAGAAGAGGCACGATTAAACATACACACAAAAATTAGAGTATGTACAGTGGAATTACGCTAAAGCTTTGCCTAATTGATGCCTGAAATGTATAATCTGTCAAGAGCCATAAAGAGATTTATTTTAAGGTTATTTAAATTTAAACAATATTAACCTTAAATCTGTTAAATCCATGTTTCTTTATTAACTGGGGTAATATATTGATTCTGCTTAGAAACAGGCCCACATAGCATCTACGGCAAGAAACCCTCACCTTAAGAGTTAGCAGATTAAGTGTGTAAGTTTTGATCTTAGAATTATCATCACTCACACGCTGCACGATTCTAGCACTTCTCTTTCCCCCCAGGGATGCAGAACTCTGCCGATTCGCCCTTTAGTGGAATGAGTACTATGGGGAAAAAAAGTAAGGTTTCTCTTTGATCATCCCCAATCACTGGCATTAATCCTGTTTTTCACACAGCTGGGTTTTGTCTATAAAGTTTGATCCCTCCTTTTCTCATCCAAATCATGTGAACCATTACACATCAAAATAAAAGAAAGGTGGCAGATTTGCCCAAAGTCAGTCTGACATGTGCTGCAGGGTGGTTGTTTTTATTATTATTGTTAGAAACGTCACCAACATTCCCTGTTAATTTGTATGTGACAGCCAACTCTAAGAAGGTCCCATTTTTCCACCTGCAGAGGATCCAGTCTCACTAGGCTCCTCCTCGCCCTCACACTGGAGTCCTTGCCATTGTAGGTGGCTACTGACATTTATCTGTGTCTAGAACACAGGCGAGGATGCTGACCCCCGCCCTGGCCCTGGCAGGAAGGCCCACCTTGCCAACTCTCACCAGCCTCTTGTGGCCACCTAGGCCTGTCATGGATCTGGGAGGATCTACTGAAGTGGTGCCTCAACAATCGTCCTAGGGAGACCACAGAGAGCTGCACAGTCACTGCAGAGAAGGAAAGTGAGAACGCGAGAGACAGCGGGGAGGACAGGAGCGGTGCCCAGAGGTGCAGAGGCCTCCAATCCTTTCTTTTCTGGACCCCTCTGCGAGTGCCCAAATCTTACATTTATTGGGAAATCAATACGCTCTGGGGGGCCTCTTTCAAACCTCCCAGAAAACACCATGTGGGGGCAGGTGGGCAGCTGTGGCCTGGGTCACAATACAAAGACCCCCAGACCTTTCTTGAAGACAAGACGGGATTCGATAGGGGAAAAAAGCTCGCGATGCTGGTGCCTTTTGACTTCAAAGGCAAATAATAAAGAGGCAACAGTAAATCAATTAGCCCTGAGAGAGTGAGTTTTCAGTGGACATGAAAGAGGGAGCAACGATGTAAACGCAACACCGTGTTTCCAGAAGAAAATAAGACAGCCTGCGAGCCTGAAAACACATTCGTATTTTTTGACCCAAACCAACAACTTTTGGTCCTTTTTAACAACAGTACATTCCAACATCAACAAAATAATTACTGATAAATATGTTTTCTTCTCTCTTTGTACAACTTCAATTCCAGTTTTTAACACCCTGATTCACAAAATTCATGCCAATGTATGCACTGACAGGCAGGCTGAAGTCACACTGTGAAACTTCAGAACGCAGTTAAGGGCAGCAGTCTACCCCTTTCCAGGCTGACTCGAGGGATGTTCTTACATCAAGTCCTGGGTGCCACCTCACCCCCGGCACGTCAGCACCTGGGTGAAGGGAGTGCCTGGCACCGATGGGTTCAATACAAGACACAGACCCCTTCTGTCAGGAGCTGGCCAGTCTCTGCGGTGCCGACCCGCTTCCCTGCCCCCACTCCACTGATTTCTATCAGGCTCCAGGGCCTCCCACGGAGGAGAAGGGCTGTGGCCCCTCTGATTCTTGGGGACGTGGTATCAGGGAAAAGCAGCAATTATTTTTCACAAGGCTCCTCCGACAAGAACAGGACATCAATCCACTGCCACCCAGGGCTTCCAGGATCCACTCGAAGACACAGAGAGATTTTAAACTTTCTGGGAAGTCTTGCTGTCCCACAGTAAACCTTTTTGGGTTTTTCTCCATTTTAATGTTTTCCCACGGCCAAAGCTGGGTGTTGGCTGCAGACTGTGCGGCAGGGGCTGGCTGCCCGGCTTTCCGGCTGCGTTTTGCTTTCTGACCTCGGCGACGCCAAGCTCCATGCCGCTTGAGTATTCCGAACGCAGGATTTCAGCAAGGCTGTGTTTACTCTGGGTCTTCTTATGAAGGCCAGGCCTGAAAGAACAGTAACAGCAGAGAGGGAAAAGAAACTTTATTATTATTATTTTTCTTTCCCATTTGGAAAGAGGCTGATAGCAGCTGGTTCTGAGACTGTGAAGCTGACATTTTTGTATTAACAGAAGTACAATCCCTTCAATAGTACTTGTTTTGATATTCTATGCACCAGGAGATTAGATACGGCGCTGACAGATTCTCATAACGGTGGCAAAATATCATGGCATTTTAAAAAGTGAGGCTTTGTTCTGTGTTGTTTTCATGGGGAAAAAAAGAACTATACACCCTCATGTTCTGATGGCAAATGAGGTGTATGATACAGCAGTTTGCCGACGGACAGGGAAAAACCCAGTGACACTCAACAACATGAAGCAGGGAAAGCTCGAGGCAGCTTCTCAGTTAACTCCTAAGCAGCTTAAAGCAACTGGCCTCCTCATGGGCTCCTGAGGGCTTCAGGACTCAGCCCTTGGGAGCAGAGCCCAGCAAAGTCTATGCAGCCCTCCTGGGTCCCACAGTGAAGGCTGGGATGACAGCCAGATAACTCTTTATGAACTGAAAAAGCTCGTAAACAAATTTCTGATCCTACAAAACCCAAACCCAGGGCACAGCCTGGTCAATGTCTTTATCTAGGCTTAGACCAGCAGCTTTCTGCAGCCCACACAGACCCAGGTATCAGAGGGAGGTCTCTCCCTACACCAAGCCACTTGGAAAATGCCAAAGGCTGAAAACCAGGTTCAGATGTTGAATCCTGATAACTGTTTGAAGACGGCAATTTTACCAATGGATCAGAAGATCAGAGGAGGAAATCTGTAGATGTTCAATCATACATAAGAAGAATGATTATGAAAACTGAAGAGTGAAACAATGTTTCTTAAGACAGGATTTTAACCAAAGCAACAACAATAAAACGATTCCCAATAAATCCACACTTCCCTGTTGCAATTCCTTCAGTACCACAATGGCAATGTCTCCAGATAATACAGTGTCACGGACTTCTTACAAAGACATGCGTCACGTTCTGCTATTACATTTACAGCATTTTCTTTGCTGTAAACAGAGAATAAACTGAACTGAAATTGTGGTCAAAATAAATGTAACAGAATGCATTTAAAACCCAAGAATTAGAAATAAGACTAACACTGAAATGTTAACCTGACTGTGAAAGCTTGTAGAAACCCATTATCACCGAGTTAAAGCAGTAATACCTGTTTACAATCACACCCGAGGAAAGGGTGACAGTCATACAGTGGTGTTTTCTATTGTAACATACAGGAAGACACATTCAAGCCAACCTCTGTGGGGGAAAAAAAGATCTGAAATGAGGGGACGATGAGGAGATAACATTTAAGGGCCCGGAGTGTATGGGGTGGGCACATCGGGGCAGGATCAGTGAGAAGATGAGAAGTACCCAGGGGAGACTTCCTGGGGCCTGGGGCCTTCCTCCCTTCACGTACATGACCTCGTATCCTCCTCGCTCAACAAGGTGGGTCCCGTTACTATCCCCGTTTACAGACAAGCACAGAAAGACTCAAAGAGGGTCACCTGCACCAGGAAGACATGGCTGGTAAGTGCAGAGGCCAAGAGGCAGACTCAGGGAGAGAACGATTTGCAGCGTCAGGCGGGGCAGGAGGACTCAGCTGGACTGAGGGTGGAAAATGGCCGAGATGTGACAGAGGGGGGGTCCTCTGTGGTCTTCTAAGGACCACTTCAGCAGGAGCCAGGTGACTGAGTAGGGAGTGGTGAGGGGAGACAGCAGAGCCACGGGGAGGAGGAGGGAGAAGTTGGGGTTGGAACCTGTCAGTCACCAGCCAAGGACACGGAATGAGCAACTCAGGATCTGTGCCTCAGTTTCCTCACCGAGAATGGCGCTCCTAGGCGTGAGGTTTAGATAAAATCAAGACACAGAAGGTGGTAGCTGGCAGCTGGCATGTGGATCGCACAATTAAATATTAGGAAACTGAGGTCCGCAGAAGCCACACACCTCCCTCACAGCCACACAGGAGCCAGGACTGGTGCTACGGCCCCTGACAGCTGGGCCAGGGCTCTTCCAATAGCATCCACCACCTCCCAAAGAGCAGCAAGCCTCATCATGGGACATCCGCCTCGTGGGGAGTGTGTGCACCCGCGTCCCTGGAGGAGGTCCGAGCCGCAAGGGCTGACCTGTGGTCGGGAAGTGGCAGGAGACAGGACCTTGGTTGGGTGCACTCAACTTGCTCCAAACTGAAGGCTGCCAGCTCCTGCGCTTGTAGTTTATTTTTAGTCAGGTTATGTGACAGAGTGAAAAGGGTCTGACAGGAAGGAATACTTTCTCTTCCCTCTTGTTTGAAGCCAGTTTCACAATATGTATAATTTCAAATGTAACAACCTAAGTTTCAAAATATGCAAAATTTCAGTCAAAATACTCTCTCCAGCACAAGCTCCAGCACTTCAACAATGGTTCCTGCTACTGCTAAGGCAAAATAAAGAACCAGCATCTTATTGGGGTGACTGATACACTAATTGCCTGCAGAGGTGGTGTGGGCTGCGGGAGCATCTCCCGGGCACCGGTGCTCAGGCAGTGAGCCTGTACTCCCAGGCTGCTGTCCACCCGACAGAGCTGAAGCCCACACCCACGAATGTAGCCTACTCAACAGGCGGATACCCAAACACCACCGGGGCCACTTCCACAGCTCCTCAAGACCTGTCCCTTCACAAACACCATGGCTCTGGGGTGGAGGAAGGCAACCACTCGTGCGTACGTTGCGCCACTGAGAGGGAACAGGAGATCCACGTGGTGGAAGAGGACGCCGTCAGAAAGCCCGTCCTGGAGATGGGTCCTACGCGCCTTCAGTTATCATCGTCACCTTTCCTGGCTAGTTCATCACGTTCGTCAATGTCCTTCTGACTTCGGATGCAAAGCCAGCAGTCCGCTTGCTCAGAGGTTCCAGAGTTCAGCAAGCAGGCAGAGAGGGTGGCATTTTCCAGCCCAGACCTCTTCCTTAGGTGGGAGAACCTCAGGCCAACCCTGCAGGGGTTTCACCTGCTGTCACGAGAGCCACCTCAACAAAACCCATTCGTCCCTTGGCCAGCTCCCGGTCTCCTTTTCCTTTGTTCCAAGGCCCAATGCTGAAAAGGCAAAGTACAGATGGGAAGATGAACGGCTCTAAACCCAAGCATGCGATGGGTACTCAATTTCTCCTTCTGCCAAGCTGCAGTGCTCCCAGGGACCTGCCAATTTTCTCGCCCTCCTTGCCCTCCAAATACCCGCACCCTTCTCCAACGGGCTTCGTGAGCATCCGCCATAGTAATCCTGTAGTTACCAAGCAACAGATCAGTTTATCTAACCACAGGGAACTCCCCTGCACTGAAGGCTGGATAAACCCCGCCTCAGTTACCAGGCTGGATTACTCAGCAGGACAGGCAGATGCCACTTGCACCGCCACTAAGGTGAAAGCACAGCCTAATTAGTAAATCAATAGACCCTGTTACTGTGACCAATGGAGAGGAGAGACCGCAGGGCCTTCTCCCAACTTTCTCATTAAATTCTCAGAATGATCTTTCTGGGTAAAAAGCCATTCTAATTCTTCTGTGAATGGTACTCTTTTATAGGACAGAGTTTAAATGTTACTTAGGTACTGTTGAGTCTATCAACAGTTTCATGTTTTATGGCTTTAGAGTCATGTTTGGAAAAGTCTTCAACCTAGGATTTCAAAAATATGAAAGGATATTTTTATCTAGCTTGCTACTGCTTTAATTCCATCTAAGTTTTACTTTGATTAATAAAGAAATTAACCGTTTCTTCCTAAGAGTTATCTAGTCATCCACGACAGTCACTGAACAATACATTTTTTTCCCCAAGGTTTTGAAATGCTCCTCTAGAACACTTCCTGCAGGCTATGTCTGAAGAGCAGCAGATGACCACAATGATGCCCTTAGTGGGCTCTACAAATAGATAAAAACATTTAAGCAAATGCCAATTACATGGGTCATTAATGGATTTTAATACAAAACAGGTCAAATCAAAGACATCGGAACTGGTTACATGACATAGGCATTTAACTCATTCACTTTTCCAACAACCACCTGAAACAGGTACCACTTGTATCCCCACTTCCTCGAAGGAAACTGAGGCACAGAGAGGTAATTTGTCCAGGGCCACAAACCAGTAACGCAAGAGCTGGAATCTGAACTCAGGAAATGTGACTTCACAGAGTTGAACCATAGCACTCTGCCACCATGCTACAGTTTTCAAAACAAGGGGCAAGTTCCCTGCATGAAATGTTTTTAATACACATAAATCCGTATGCCTGTATGTACATGCACAAAGTCTGAAAGATATATGAAGCGTATCAGGGTTAACTTGAATGTGGGCTCATGGGTAATTTTTGAGCTTTTCTCCATGTCCTGGAGTTAGTTTTACAATGAGCACGCATTATTTTAGAATTAGAAAAAAACAGTATATTCACTCTAAGGAGAAACAAAAGCAAATGGTAGAATTTTGTCTGATAGTGAAATGCCACAGGACTTTAATTTCTACTCATCAAAAACCTCTCTGCCTTTTGGCTTTCAGTTGGTTTGATTTTTGCGAGGGTGAAGTACAATGAAAACACAGACAGACCGAGGACTGGTCACGTGTACTCCTCCAACCGGAATGAGGCTGCTTATAAGCCAGTGTCCCAGGGCCACGGCTAGACCCTGAAGGTCTCTCCTGAAAACGCAAGTCCCCCAGATGGGAAGAAAAGCCTGGGCTCTCAGTGAACACAGGAGACAGCGATGACGTCGGAAGGCTCGGGGCTGAGTCTCTACACCTGTGCCTGATGCCATGGATGACGGAAAGGCGGCAACGTCTGCCTAGGGTTTTGGTGGCTCTCAGGTGGCAGTGAGGGTAACAGGCAACTCCTGGGGGATGTGACAAGCTGGCCCTCTGTATGCTTGTACACAGAGGAGCTGAGATAAAGAATAAGCTGGCGCAAGACGCCATGACAACTTCGCCTTGGTGTGGGACGATCCAGGGAGGACTCTACCCTACCTTTTATAGTCAGGGAGACTCTTCCAACCTCTGGGTTTTTCTCTAGCAGAGAAGGACACTGGCAGACCGGCTGATTTAGGGATGCCTTCTTTGTGATTTCTTAGGATCCAACCAAGTCTAGCTTCTGTGAAACTACCAGCTCCCCAGAAGACACTCTGCTCCAGGTGAGCCCTGCTGTGGCAGTGAGAATCATGGGAATCACAGCAGCATTCCTGGGAGGGGTTCTGTGGACATAGACAGAGGCTGCTGAAAAGTGGACCTCAGCTTTGTGCCAAAGATCAAGATCTAGTGAAGCGCAGAACTCGGAGCCCTGGGCCAAGGACAGGCACAACAGCAGGCAGTGCAGATCACCGGCAACTGAGAAACCACAGATGCCCTGGTGCCTCTGCTGCCTGGAAGGCCATGCACATGATAGCAAAGAGGAGACAGAATATTTAGATACGGCCGATGTCTGAAAACGAAGGGCTTAACCAGAGTCCCAGAAATGAATGGAACTTTGAGATTATTCAGCCCAGGTGACCACAACTCTTAGGAAGTTCTGTCAGAACATAAGCAGCAACTTCAGATGGCTGGTGGCAGTGCTGGGGACGGGCAGAGGACCAGAATTCTGACGACCTTGGCTGGAATCCCAGTTCTGCCACTAGCCTGATGACCTTGTAGAGTCACGGCAGCTTTCTCCAAGCTTCGTTCCCCCATATATCAGAAAGGACCTATGCACAGGCACATGGCTAGTATGAAGTTAAGACGGACTACAGTGTGTTAGAGAGCTCAATACATTGTAATTCTCTGTGAAAGTCTTACGAATTACCGTTACGATGGAGAATACAGGGTGAACATGGCAACGGTGAGTTGTGCTTGGAACCGGTATGATTACACACTGAAAATACTGAGAGGAACCAGCTTGGGGCAGAATCCCAGCCCCACACCCCAGAGCGCAGCCCCCTGGGCCTGTCCTGTTTGATATTATCGTGGGTGAACCGGATGATATCATGGGGCATATCTACCACATCTGCAGGAACAGCTAATACACTGGCTGACAAAGTCACAACAGTCAAAGAGACAAAGGGATGGGCCTACGCTGGCAAGGTGAGCTTGAACTAGGACAGCTGTCAGGTCTTGCCACTAGAAGGCAGGGTGGCACACACGGTCGCATATGCAAATGGGCAGGGATTTAGTTGGCAAGCTTCAACCTGGAACCAGAGGTCTGGGTTCGAATCCCACCTCTGCCCCGTGGACAGTGGCGCCACCACGGGCAGCTTCCCCCTCTGTAAAGCAGGGGTAACACCATGATTGCCACCGATCATGGGGGCCAGTGCATGGCTGCTGCTGAGGACCCCATCAGTGGAGCCACCATCCCAGCCATTATCATCCCCTGCACTAAGAGACATGATTGCCCGGTACCTCTTGCTGGGCAGGCTCCATTGTAAGTGTGATGATTTCATGAACCAGACTTTGAAAAGAACCTGGGAAGATGGGATGGGCAGAGCCTAGCCATCTGGGTGACAGGTTACAACCATGAGGACCAAGGAGCAGCAGGGCCTTGGTACAGCCTGAGACAGGCACATCAGAAGGAACGCCCTCTGAGCGGAGGTCCTGGCACTGCCTCATACAGGCTGTAGAACTGATTCCGGAAGTTTGGCCAAGGTACTTATTTCTCTAAGTTCCAGGTTATTCACTTACAAAAGGATTAATGAGCTAACATTCTAAAGTAGTCATCACATGGCCCATTATGAACATACTCAGTAAATACTATTGCTACTATTAACAGTACAAAAAAGAGAAAAGGGAAGGAGATAGGGGTCCTCATCAGATATGTGGCACTCTGTCATGTGAACCAAGGCCCGGTCTGATCGATACCACCACCTTCTATGTTTGCAAATCATGTACACACAGAGGCCAAACAGTGGAAACAAGACCAAAGGGTGCAAAATGAAAGCAGCGAATACAGGCTTACTCTCAGAAGCTCTAATGGCAAGCTGGGTCCATGAACGGGCCGCCCTGGGGGTGGGAACCACTGGGACGCCAGCGGTGCTTTAGCAGAGGCCACATCAACCATTAGAGGTGCAATGGGACCCACAGGACCAGGCTGGGCCAGGCTGGGCAGACTCAGGGAGGACTCTATGAAGTTTCCATCTTTTATTTAAAGATCAGAGAGAGGAAGTGAGACAGGGCAAAGGAACCACTGTTTACCAAACACCCACTCTGAGATCAGCACTGGGCTAAGGCTGCGAATTCCTTACCTTTCCCCACGCCCTACATGACGACCCTGCAGCACCTCCATTTTATAGCTAAGCTGTTGCTGAGTGCTATGGTTGGGAACACACTCAGGAACATCGGCTTCAAAAGCCATGCTCTTTCTGCTATACCGTTCTGCTTCCAGACCTAGAGGAAACTGGGAAAGAAGCCAGATCCAATCTTGCTTATGATCATCTCTTCTCAAAGTTGTTCCAATGATTTCCCCAAAGAACAGAAAACATCTACGACCCACTCTTGGAAGTTTGGCCAAGGTACTCAGTCCTCATTTATCCACTTACAAAAGGATTAATGAGCTAGTGCACTAAAGCATTCATCACACTGCCCATTATGAAGGTACTTTGACGGTTTCAAACCAAATTCTTCCACAGACACAACCAAAACATCTCCTACTTTAAGGCCATTTCTTTGGTTACACGAGTAGTTATCTCCTATATCTTCATATAGTTGTTATTTCACCCAAGACAGAGTCTAGAAACCAGCAGCTTCCAGACAGGGCAGGTGAGAAAGCGGACACACCCCTTGGCTGAGTCTGGGCTTCAGGGTCTCTCCGACTCAGACCCACACGACCCGGCGCCAAGCTCTACACTGGCCCGTGTGGATCCTGCCTTGGTCACAGGGACTGGGTGAGGTCTCAGTGAGGTAACGTGGACGGAGGACTCAGCTCGGCAGAGAACACACATAAGCCCTCAAGAGAGATGCTGCCACCGTGGCCGTGAGCACTTTAAGCTGACATGCACGAAGTGTCACATGCTGTCGCGCTGGGATGCTGCTTCTCAACTGTATCCCTCTTCTTGACTATGAAGCAGTTAACACATTACTCTGTATTTCGGACTGTAGCTATAACACTGGGACCAAAATGGAGGTATCTGAAGAAGACCTGAAGTCATTTTGTATAGGTTGTAACAAGATGGAAAGGCTCTGATACCCTTAAGAAGAGCGTGGAGGGGCCCAGGACACACGCCTTCCTACTGCAGAAAGCAGCTCAACGCAAGTAGTTAGATTAGGAGAGGAGAGAGTACGTAGTCGGCTCTAATACAGGAGGGGCTTGGGATGACTAAAACTACCCTGTGTGCAGCAAGGGAGACCTGGGGGACTGTCGTGTTCTTTCTTGATCTTTCAAATGATATGAATTAGAAGAGCTCTGAGCAAGGACAAGCTCATGAAGAGCTGGTACTCTCCTGTTGCACGCAGCCTCATCTGGCATCTGCCAGTTTGAGCAAGGCCAGCCACATCTTCTAATTCCAGTGCTTGGACAGCTCCAGCAGCGAATGTGCCCGTCTCCAGCATCCTCCCAGGAGAGGCTGGCTGGGTTCCTGTTCTTTGTTGTCAGCCCTGACTGCATGACTGAAAGCACACCCTGTGGTTCCCGCTGTCTGCAGGTGACCCAGGTGTGGAGGAAGCTCAGGGTCACTGTGAAATCCCTCTAATCGCCTCATTAGCAGGGTGGGGAGGAGGGTGTGTTTGTTCCACATGGAAGCAGAAAGCTGGTAATTGCACGGTGTTGGGTAGAAAAAAATTGTGGTGGAAGCAAAAGGCCAAATGTAAGAAGCTGCGTGTGCACAGCTGTAATTAAAGCAAGGCCCACAGCACCTGACCGTACAAAGAAGGTAAGGCAGTGAAAACTGGATTTGCACAGGGTGTGCCAAAAGGGGAAGGGGCAGACCCCCCCACTGGAGCTTGTACCCACACCATGCAACCCATTTGGAGTTGCCTGTGAATACGACGTGCATGAACTCTATAACCAACAGACGGATTCATTTGACAAATGGTCACTGAGTGACTACACGCTGGGTGTCCCCCACTCAGAAGAAATGCAGTCACCTTCCACAGTAGTGCTCCGGTACCTTGCTCCAGGCTGGACAAGTTTCTTCTTCTGAATACAAATGCCCTAAAGAGATAGAACCAGCATAGACCTCAGAGGTGCCAGCCTGCTTCCTTTGACAGAGGCCATGAGAATATGTTCTTGGCTATCATCCGTGCAGCTTGCTCAGGTACTACATAAAAAACTACTAATTAATCCTAACTCAGCTTTAAACCACGGATATATTCAGCCAGCACCTCACTGCCCTGCCATGTGAAGGAAGACATCTCATCTGCTCTGAGGACCACATTCATTCAAGTTCCCAGGGACTGTCCTTGGGTCAAGCTCACGGTCACGTCTATCTTATTCTTCATAAGTTTAGATTTTACTGAACCATGGTCTCCCGGGTTGGAGCCTGGGCCTCTGCACTTTCATACGATTCCCCAGCAGATTTCTAGAGCAGACTGTTTCCGCATATACTGCTACATCCGTCCTCATGGCTACTACTGGTGGTCCAATTTTGCTCTGGTCTTCTTGCAAAGCCTTGTGACCTCTCTCTGCCTGGATGCCGCTCTAGCCTTGTCTAGGTGGGGTGGAGGCCCCACTCATGAGCCCGCTCATCTCTATGTTCTGTGAACTGATCCCAGGCCCCCTTCACGGGGGAGCAGAACCAGCAGCTGGGCCACGAGGGGCCATCAGCAGGGGGAATGCTGTCCTTCCTGAGGGCACCTTTACGTAAAGGAAGGAGATTCCCAACCCCAGGCCTGTTCTCTCAGGCCAGAATGACTGACAAGCGGCCCACGGAGTTCTGAAGGACGACTTTCCCACCAGCCAGGTCTTGCTGTTTTCCGAATTCACTACACAATAAAGAGGGATTTACCTCTTTTTCATGTCAGAACAATTCCTTTGTCCTTTCTTTCCTTTGTGCACTTCCTCTCAGAATGATAGGACATTTTGGTTTCTACTCATCTGTAACAAAATCTACCGAGCACCCACTGTGTGCCAGGTTCTGTGGTAGGTGCTGGGCATTCGGGCTGGGCATCTCAAATCTGAAAATGGAAATGCTCCAAAATCTGTAGCTTTCTGGGCACTGACATAAGGCGTGACGTGTGACACTGAAAGCAAATGCTCACTGGAGCACTGCAGATTTCAGGTTTTGGGTGCTCAAAAACCTGTACAGCGCAGATATTCCAAAATCTGAAAACATCTGAAACCTGACATGCTTCTGGTCCCCAAGCATTCTGGATGAGAAATACCCAAGCTGTACGATGAGCTAAAACCAGGCAGGGCCTGTTCTCTAAGCTACACTTGCAAGGAGGGGCAGACGCTGACCACACGTATAAATGACACTACAAACAGACGCAAAGCCGCCACCACCACGACAGCCCAGGGCCAGGGCAGAGGCGTGAGGGTGTGTATGCCTGGCTGGGGAGGGCACAGGGAGGAGGGGAGAGGTCCTGGCCCAGGGCATGTTCAGGTAAAGGCCCTGGGGAGAGGATAGGAAATGGGGTGTCAGATGAGGCTGAACGGTCAGCAAAGGCTGGGGCCTTTGTGAGGAGGGTTTGTTGTGGCTTGCTCTAATCACAGCCTAACGGGATGCTACGGAAAGGCGCTAAGCCAGGGCAAGATGGGGTGAGGGGTGTCGAGGTGCTGGCTGTGGAGCCGTGGCCACGGGAAGACTCGGTGGGAGGCTGTTGCAAAGGTTCAGAGGAAGTGCAGGGGCTGAGGGCTGCTATTCGTAAAGTGTTCGGGAAGTGAGGGGAAGAAACCAGTTTAAGGAGGTCGGAGGGATCGACCGTGTTGGACGCGGCTGAGACGGAGTAGATGAGCACTGACTCAGGTGCAGTGGATTTACACGGAGAAATCCTCATGTCTCCAAGTGTGGTTTTGTCCAGCCTCTCATCTCATGTTTGGCCAATCTGTCTTTTTACAGAATGCTAACTGGCTCAACGAAATTCAGGAAGTTTTCACAGTGGGCAAGATTCCAGGTTTGCCTTCAGCTAATTAAGTGATATTAGGGAGGTTGTAAATGCCACATAAAAATTGGCAGGCAAGCTGCTCTAATGATGAGAATATTGCTTTACAGGGAGATGCAGCTGCAGCTTCTTAATGCTAGTCTTTGAGGGACTCGGTTCCATGTTTTCAAGGTTGTTCCTGATAAGAAAAGTTCAAGGGTGCTAAAAGGTTGCAGTTAACTTCACTTTTCGAACTCTCGGTTCCGCGGGTCCTTGCGAGAATGACGGAGGCCGGGAAAAGAAACAACGCGACACGGTCGCTGATATCACCAGGCGCTCCCGCTTGTTCCTGTGCCGGACACCACAATGATTCCACTCATCCTCCGGCTTAACCTCGACGATAAGAGGGCAATGTGAGTACCTCCCTTTTAGGCCAGGGAACCCAGGCACAGAGACGCGGAGCGACTTGTCCAGAGGCACACAGTCTTGGCAATGAAGTATTTGTGATAATTTGTGATAAGTGGCCCGGCCAGGACTCAATCCTCGTGTCTGTGTGAATCAAACCCAGATGTAATCACTGTGTGATTCTCCCAGAGTCGGCATTTGAGAAACAAGAGAGGGGGAAGAGAGAGGGCTGGCAGGGTACAGACTCCTCAAGCTAGAGCTCTATTACACAGTTAGCTCTTCCCAGGTCCCCAGCAACTGCAGAATGCACAAGGGTGAGAATCAGAGAACGACACAGCACAGGCCTTCAAAGATGAAAAATGCCCCAAACCAGAGCTTTGCAAGATTTCTAATCTGAAGCCTTTGTGCTGAAGCATTTGTGATAATTCTGACAGGAAAAATCTGCAAACCTGTCCTATCTATGAAGAAGGGGTGACTGGTGTGTATGACTTCCAAAAGGATGTTTATTTTAGAAAATAAATGACTTCTAGAACTTCAGAAGTATGGGAGGTTATAGAAATCCTCTGCAGGGCTTGGCACACGACACACGGGGTGTGGTGGTTCTGGTCCCACTTCCCCTCTTCGTCCTGATCAGGGCCTGCTGAGCACTGACCTAGCATCCCCAGATCTACTAGGTACTAAGGGGTAAGACAGTCCCAGCTTAGACTCCATACCTTATTTGATAAAATCATGAGCTACCAGGTAACATTTGGGCTAGGCTGACTTGAGAAAATTTATACAACTTAAACCACTTTCTTTCCAACAATTCAGATTGCTGTTTCGTAATTTTAAAGGGGAAGCTGGGAACCGGGACAAAATCATTTCATACTGACAATGAAGATGTCTCAGATGTTCCTAGGCTCTACGAACAACCAGTCTCAGGTGCTACAAACTGCATTGTCTGGGCAAAGACTAGTACATGTACATGAGCACAGCATACAATTCACATAAAATAGGGTGGTTTAAAACCAGCAGACTCACTCTTTCATACTATCACAGTGTCACCAATATCTTTAAACATTTTTAAAACTTAAGTTTTTAGAGATGGCGTCTCACTGTCACCCAGGCTGGAGAACAGTGTTCCAGCGATCATGGTTTGCTGCAGCCTTGACTTCCTGGGCTTGGCCTCCCAGAGCACTGGGATTACGGGCGTGAGCCACTGCTGGCCTAACACTAAGAACTGAAGGCATATCATTTCTCTATTACTGAGCCATTTTCCACAGAGTGGCAGCGACATGAGAGAGAATCGTGGCCCTACTGAGCGTGCCTGCTCACTGTTCCTGACACGTTCTACTCGTGTGACTACCTGGACAGACAGACAGACATCCTGGCAAACACCACAAGTCCACCTCTCCCAGCAGATGTGCTGGGTCTCAGCATCTCCTGGAAAGATGGAGATTTTGGAAGGATATGTTACCTTTGCTTCTCAGGAACTGCTGAATCTACATAGCTTCAAAATAAGAACTGCATTTCACGGAAGGAAACACGCTGTTTTCGTGACGGATGTTGCTAAGGGGCCATTCAATATTTTACCGATAGCACCAACTATCTGTGTACATGTATATGTCGGTGTCTGGGGTGGGGGCTGTTTTGACAGGTTTGCGTGTAGGTGTCAGAAGAGTTTTTGTGACTATGACTGTACTTCTCTGTGCAGGGGAAGATATTCAGTGTTCCCTTTCAGAACTGAGCACTGGAAAAGTCGACAGAAACCAGGTTACTAAGATCTCATTTGGGCCATGAACTATTTATCTTCTTTTTCTGAAAAGCTGTTGAGTGAAGGACTAAAGGCAACGTAAGAGACGAAGGGTCCCTCTGCCATCGTGTGGACCAGCCGAATAGCCAGCCTCCTAGCTAACCTGCTCCCGATCCCCATTCTAATACCCACTTGAGCCCCCGCTTGGCGTTTGATAGGTGAGACAGGCTTCTGTTAGTCTGATGGATTTGGTTTGCAGATATCACAGGTTTGCACATAATATATAATTATTCTAGGCAGTAAACACCGTAAAATGCAATGCAGAATAGTTTAGAGAATTTAGTGCCATTATTTGATTCACCCACACAAAACATAAGGAACCCATTCTCTTTCCTGACAGATGGATTTCAGAGGAGACGTTTCAGCTCAGAGCAGTAATTGTGGCCACAGCATAACTCTCGCACTTTGTGGGGTTTAATGGACTTTTCTTTCCAGTCCTCAAAAAAGCAGCAACTGGCATGTGCTCAAGCCCTGACTGAGGTGTGGAGAATCTGTCAAGTTTTCTCTGCCGCTTACCCTGACCACAATTATACGGTCCATGTGCAGATTAGCTGCAAAGTCATTCCTCCTCCAGGAGTGACAAGATTTCCCCAAATAAAAAAAGGTACCTACTGTATCCCTGCGTGCCTGTCTGCCTTAGAAAGGCAGGGGTGGGGGGAGGATCTAAGGAGTGTGAAGAGAAATGCCTTCAAAAGAAGGGCATAACAACGGAAAAAGTAGCTGTAACAGAGTGGGGACATGGCAAGAACAGAGAGCAGCATTGTCACGGGCGGAGTAATCCTGTGACACACTGCTGTCACTTACCGCCTGGCTCCCTGCTGCGCCAGCCAGACATCAAAGGCTGCCCCATACCATCTTACATGCTCTTTATCAGCTAATCAGCCCATTCTTCCCTAAATAAAGCCCTGTTAAATCCCCTGCTCACAGGGGTACCGTGGTCTTGGTGCCCATCTGCTAGCGAGGGTCAGCTGGGGCAGGAGGCGGCGGGCTGCTCTCTCCCTAGCGGCTTCTCAAGGTAAGGACAATGCTGCCTCCAACTCCCTCACCCACAGGCCTCCCTCTCTGCTTTCCAGGATCTGGGTGGAAGCTGAGGACGCCAGTCTGAGGAGCTGCTATCTGGATTAACACTTGCTAATGAAATCTCCAGTCATAAAGGCAGATCATCTGCTAACTATGAAATCTTGGGATTGCATTTATTTTCAGGGAGAGGAATAATCAAAGATGTGTGTTTCTTTTTTTTTTTTTTTTCCCCGAGATGGAGTCTCACTCTGTTGCTCAGGCTGGAATACAGTGGTGCGATCTCGGCTCATTGCAACCTCTGCCGCCCAGGTTCAAGCAATTCTCCTGCCTCAGTCTCCCGAATAGTTGGGATTATAGGGGCCTGCCACTGAGCCCGGCTAATTTTTGTAGTTTTAGTACAGACAGGGTTTCACCATCTTGGCCAGGCTGGTCTTGAACTCCTGACCACGTGATCCACCCACCTTGGCCTCCCAAAGTGTTGGGACTACAGGCGTGAGCCACCATGCCCGGCCAGATGTTGTGTTTCTTAACAGTAATCATTTGGCAGGTCACTTCCTCCACTCTCAAAGTGTCACCATTTCCGAGATGGTGACAAGATGGTCAGGCTTCTGATGAGGAGACTACTCTCAGTCACTAGCCGGGAAGCCTCATGGTTTCATCCCACACTCAAATGAAAGTTAACATACATGGGTACCAGGGACGGCAGAACCTAAGACAGGAACCCAGTTCCTGGGCCCTGCAGCCTAGAATCCTGGCACAGCCAAGAGCGCCTGGGAGGAGAGCTGAGGCATCTTCGCCTTCTGGGAGGACAGCCTGGCTATGGCAGAGGGCAAGCAGAGACATCTCTGGCCTGCAGCCCTGATCTGTACCCCTGAACCTCAAAATGGCCTAGAAGGAATCAGAGAAGAACATGTCCACTCTCATCTAGGCTCTGAAGTACACCAGCACATGGAAACAGCTTCTGTTTGTTTTTCCTCAAAGAATTACTGGAGCATTGTCCTATGTGAGAATTATTAGTATCAGAAAAGAAGCATCTTAAAAATTCCAAAATTGAGAACAGAATCAGGCAATACTTTGTCCATTTCAATGAGACCTGCAGGTGCCAAGGCTCCCAGAGAGGTCAAGTTCGGTGTCTCTGAATCTGCTTTTTAGCTTGTAAGAAGCTTCATCTGTAGGGCTCTGTATGGTTTAAAAGGCATATTCACATGTCACCTAATCTTTTTTTTTTTGGTAGAGACGGGATCTTGCTATGTTGCCCAGGCTAGTCTTGAACTCTTGTCTTCAAGCAATTTGCCTGCTTGGGTCTCCCACAGTGCTGGGATCATAGGAATCACTTGATTTTGATTCTCAAAACAATCCTGTGAAGTAACTAAAAATATGGATTTCTTTCTCCGTAGTGTAGTTGAGGAGATCGAGGCTCTGAGACATTAAGAAAAGGTATGGCCCAAAATTCGCATCAGAACGGAGCTGAACTTCGATCCAGGTTCCCGGACTCCAAGACCAGTGGTCATTTCCCTCCACAGGTGGTCCCTCTGTCTTTGCCATGACAGGCTAGAGAAATAGGGCTCTGACAAGGTTGACAGAGTAACTGACACTTCCTGGTGAACGGGAAAGTTGGAGATTGTGTGGGAACAGGCAGCACACAGTGATCCTGCCTGCAGATTCCCAGAGTCAGTGGGGGGAGCCTGCGGCGTTTGTAAATTAACGTGGAAAAGGGAGGATAAACAACGCAAACTAACTGTCCAGAACGTTCCGGGACTGAACCTGGAAACCAGGGCAGGTGAGAGAAAAGTCTCCATGCTCCAAACATTTGTTTGACAGACCGTTCCCATATAAACAATGAGATCATCCGCCCCAAAGTTCTGACACGAATAGCTCACAGGGCCTCAAGCGCACTGGCTCCTGTGAGGGGCTGAGGCTGGTACTGAAAGGACACAGGTCTTGGAGGAGAGGAGGAAGGCCTTTTACAAATGCAGTGTGCTGAGGGAAACCATCTCAGCACTGTGAAGACAGACTCGGAGCCCAGCCGCGAATGAGGCAACACCCCTCCTTCCCCTTCCTTTCCCCAGAACCTCTGGACAGTCCTGAACACGCTCGTTTTGGGAGGAAAGGGGAAGGGCTCAGCACTGCAGGTGCAACTCAGCAGCAAGGAGCCCAGCGCTGACCCCAAAGCCAGCCTGTTAGAGAGCTGGGCGTCAGCAGTTCCTGGAATCTGAGACTCGGTCACTCAGCACCCGGCCCTTCCATATCACTGGGACACGGTATGCCACCAGGGCTCATCACACAGAACACACCAGAGTGTGTCATACACATCTCAGATGCTTTCCAGGGTGGACCGCAGCACAACTGAAGCTCCGACTACAGCGAGTGCTATGAACCCCACCACATTTGGGCCCAAAAGGAGGCACCCCTGAATTTCTGCAAGATGAGGTGATTGTCTTCTCATTCCAAGTGCTCGTTGCATTGTGAGAAGGGCAGCTGTTAATGACAGGAGAGTTGCGGTGAGTGGGGCACCTAGCACGTCATCTCACCGGTGCTCATGTGAATGGAGTTCTCTAGCCTTGGCTGCTGTGCAGCCATTCGGCACGGAACAAATTCAGCCCATCTTACCTTTTCAGGTTTGCTTTCCTCTTCTTTCTAGTCAAGGCACTAAGATTCCTGGGGGCATCTCTTAGCCCGAAGCTCTTCGCCACATGCCCAAGGTGGAGGGATCGGACATGGAAGATGTGCTTCAGCTCCCTGGGGTAGGTGGCGTAGGCTCGGATGAAGGACTGCAGAGCTGAAAGAAAAGAAAAGGGAGCAGGGAGGGAGCCTGTCAGGACTGGGGTCTCCAAGCTCCAAAGCGCCCGGCCTAATGGTAATCTTCTGGTAACGAAACATGACCGGGACGATGGCAACATACACAAACGACTAGAATGTAGACTCCTGGGTGTTTCTTCAATTCCTCAACAACAGAAAGGAAAAATCTACAGAGGGCCACCATTATTACTTGAACGTGCCCAGTAAAATTTCCGATTTTGCCACAGAGCTTCTAATAATCCAACAGGGTGGGCCCCAGCACAGCCCCTGGTGGCCGGCAGGCACTTGGTAGGCGTTTGTTGTGTAAACGAGTGAAAAGAGAGGAGGGTGAAGAAAGGATCAACGCAGGACATCGCGATCTCATGAAAACGAGGAAATCATTAGACATGTATAGTAACACACTTTTCCTAACTAAACTGTACTTATTTTTGAATAGTTAATGTATGCTAGTGTGTTACAAAATTCACAAAGTTCAAAAGGCTTTATTATGACTGTCATGTTTACTATGAATGATTAACATTACCACCAATGCCCGCTTCACCACAAGCCCCACCTCCAGCTCCCCTATCTATAGGCAATCCCTAGTAACAGTTTGTGTACTCACGGACTTTTTAAATTTAAATTTAGAAGTTTTTTAAGAGAAAGGGTCTCACTATGTTGTCCAGACTGGAGTGCAGTGACTTAACTATAGCCTTGAATTCCTGGGTTCAAGTAATCCTCATGCCTCAGCCTCCTGAGTAGCTGGGACTACAGGCTAATTTTTAAATTTTTGTTTTTGTAGATATAGGGTTTCACTGTGTTACCCAGGCTGGTCTTGAACTCCTGGCCTCAAGTGGTTCTCCTGCCTCGGCCCCTCAAAGTGCCTGGGATTACAAGTGTGAGCCACCTCATCCAGCCTTCCTCACAGGATTTTAAAACCAAATCCATTCTAAAAGTATCCAGGATTAACCAATACAGTGCTTCTTACTCATTCAATACAATGCTTACTTACTGTAAAAAAGGAAATGGAAAGAAATTTTAAAGGAGAAAGAAAATTACTAAGTCTCTAAAACGGTCCCTTGAGGACTGACAAAACTTAGGTTAATGCATCAAACATTCCATCAGGACAGTTTCAGTCCTGTTTTAAAATTAAGAAAAGCGGCCAGGCACAGTGGCTCACATCTGTAATCCCAGCACTTTGGGAGGCCAAGGCGGGCAGATCACCCGAGGTCAGGAGTTTGACAACGGTCTGGCCAACACGGTGAAACCCCGTCTCTACTTAAAAATGCAAAAATTAGCTGGGCGTGGTGATGGGCACCTGTAATCCCAGCTACTCGGGAGGCTGAGGCAGGAGAATCACTTGAACCTGGGAGGGTGAGGTTGCAGTGAGTGGAGATTATGCCACTGCACTCCAGCCTGGGCGACAAGAGCAAGACTCTGTCTCAAAAAAAATTAAATTAAGAAAAGAGGGTCCTTGTTCTAGGTGCCCCCTCCACCGGAGAAGGGCCAGACTCACTCCCAGGAGGGTGGAGCTATGGTCTCTTTAACTAGGCACTCCCTTGAGGAAAGATTTTCACGGACTGGGTTCCCCTTTGAATATGTAGAAATAACAGTGAAAACTGGAGTGTCCACCTGCTTCTCACTCCAGCAAGGAGGGGATGTCCTGCAAAGCACTCCCCGCCATCCCTGTCACTGCTCTCTTCACTTCCAACCCTGCTCTTCCGCCAGCCAAGCCAGAGCCCAGCCCACGGTGTCTGATGGAGGCAAGCCTTTGCTTCCTCACCCTCCTTGTTGAGCCACTGGACTGGCAAGTTTGCCCACAGCTTAAACATAATATCCCAGCAGCACCTGGAGATTGGCGTTTATGAACAGTAATAAAAAGTGTCATTTTAGCAGATCAGCTCCTGGAAGGATCCTGGGGAATCCATCAAAGCTCTATTTACTGAGCAAAGTGAACTCCTTTTCCCAATCGATGAGCAATAATAACCAAGGCAACGCCTCTGTACCCCACTCTTCAGTCTGTGCTTACTCCCCTTTTTAATAACCAGGGACTTTTTCAAGGAAAATCTTTTAACATTTCAAATGGTCTGCACTGTTTGGAGGGTTCTGATACCACCAGACACAGAGCCCCACAGCCAAGCCCTCAGAAGGAAGGCTCTACTGCTGCGTGACCCAGGAGATCCCAGCCTCTCCTCCTCAACCCCCAACACTTACTCCGGTCTAAAAAAACTAGACTGAAACCAAGCCAAGCCAAAACCAAACCAACAGTCTGCACTTTCAAAACCTCAGTTACCCAAACCCCAGTCTAGGTCTCTTCATTCCCGACCTCTCTTCTGTGAAAGCAGATGAGCCCCTGGGCTTCCACCCTGGTCACCTCTCTTCCTCTCCTCTCCACCAATCCTAGGAGCTGAGCACTGAGAACGTCTGCCCCAGGAGACGTAGGTGCCCAGCTAACAGCTTTACAGGGATAATGAGTTTGCCAAGATGTGGCAGGAAGTGTTTTCTCCCCAGACAACTGGCCAGGCGGCATTTCACGCTGCATATTTTTACTGAACCTCCTTGTCCTCAAGGCTCCCGTCTCACTGGGGACAGCGACAGTTGGTTGTCCTCACATACTTGCATGGTCTCCCATGTTTGGCTAATTCAGAGAAGTAGGAATTTCTGATGCTGCAGCAGCTGTCTGCAGGACCTTTCAAGGAGCAGGAAGTGGCTCCTGTTGGCAGTGTCTAGAATGTGCAGAAGGAACAGGGGCTGTGGGACCCACACAAGCGGAAAGTGGAGAAGTAATGAAAGTAGACATTTATTTGGGGTGACGGATGAAGCTGCAGGCCACTAGAGTTCAGCACTTTGCAGTCACTGATTCCTCTTTCTTGCTAGCAGCTTAAGGTGCCCGAATTAGGGGAAATCTGTTTTAAAGTATCTCACATGGACACATCGTCCTTTCTCATTCCTGGACATCTGGATCAGAAACTAGTGGTATCTTATGACGACTCGTAATATGAAGGAGGCAGAAAGAAACAAACCTCCAGCCTGGAAGGTGAAGATCATCTCTGTTCCTCCCAACCCTGGCCCCCACTCCCACAAGAGCACCCTTCAGTACAGAATAAAGGCACATGCATCTTCCCACCCAACACCAACAGTGACAGCTACAGAAAGGATGGAGGAAAGGAGGTTCCCTGTTATTCTCTTAAAGACAATGTATTTGGTAAAGTGCCCAGCCTAGCTCTGACCCCACTGAGGGGAGAAGAACGACTTGTGATCACTGGTATGGGTTTTCTACACTTCGAGAAGCATCCCTTCCAAACAGGCATAAATCCTACACGTGGAGTTCCTGCTCTACAGGGAGACCTGAAGATGGAGAGGATGAAGCCCCAGGAGCAGTGGTCCCTTGCAAGTGGAGGACTCTAGCTTCCAAATTTTTTGTTCAGGAGGCTGGAATTCAAACTTACTTTACCACTCTTTTTACAACTTGAATCCCTAGCTAAAAGATGAACGAAAACAGGAAAAAAGGGGTAACTGCATCTGGAAACTGACAATTTAATGCCGGTTATTAACAATGAGTGGGTTAGAAAATACAAAAGGAAAACAAATACATACTTGGCTCAGTTTCTAACTAGTTTTCTGCCATCAAGGCAAAAGCCAGCTGCTTTGTTAATTATTCATGAGGTGGGTTCTGAAATGGCATAAAAGGGAAGCAAGTCAATTGAGGGGAATTTGCATATGCAGATTGACACGCAAAAGATAGTCCCCACCTATGGGGTGCAGTGGCTGTTCCTACGTTGTGAATTCAATACCTTTAGGGTGGCACATACGTGTATACTCTCTCAAGCCTCCAAAACTCAGGAGAGAAGGAATGGTGGCGAGACTTAGTCTGAAATGGGTTGCCTGAGCTCTCTAAGAGGCGGTACTGTCCCAGCTCATTATCAATCTGGTGTGGAAATCGATTAGCAAGTAAGAGCCATGATACATTTATTTCCTTCATGGTACATAAACATTGGGAAGAGACCCTGTTCCAATATTCCTTAGACAACAGACAAGTGACTCTGCTTGTTTCTTGGTATTAAACAAGTTCAATAGTAATGATGGTGACAGAAAACCCAAAACCACATTCTCTAAGAATTACTTACTGTAACTTCTACTCCAACGACCTGGACACCTTGAAACAGTTGTAGTCTTGCCAAAATATCTGAGGCATCACTGACACCAAAATTGAAGGTGACAGTGTGGGTCTGATTTCTTTCTTTCCATTGCAACTTTGATACCAGCCCTGAAATTCGGCAGCACACACCTTGTTATGAACCGCACGACCAGCTGAACTTGCCTAACTTTCATCAAAGGTCTAAACTCTGTACGAAGTTACACTGTGAAAAAAGACCCTTTTCCTCTTGAGAGACATAGAACAATATTCCTCTAGAGGTAGCAAGGAAGGAAAACCCTTGGGAATTGTTGAATTCACTTAGGGGAAATGCTAAGACAGGGCATTATTAGAGAAAAGTCTAGAAGGTTATACAGTATATACAGTGGCAATTACTGGGACTTCATCTTTTACCTTGTGTGGTTCTGATTTTTTATGACGACAACCAACAATTGCAATTATAATGTGCTAAAGGTATATAACAGGTCCTTGAAAGTATTTACTGACTAACCCATTTTTAACATCTGTATTTCCTGGCGACCACAGTCGCTCCTCAACCAGTCTCCCAGCTTTCACCCAGCTAGAGTCTATTCTCGCACAGCAGCTGGGTGATCCCTTTCAAACCTGGGTCAGATCACACCACATTTCTGCTCCCGCTTCATTCCGACAAAGACCCAAAGTCCTATGTGATTCTGCCTTGGCCAGCACCCGCTTTCCATCCACACTGCTTTCCTGGAGCTCTTCTGTACCAGCTGTTCCCAGTGCCCAGAACACCCTTTAGACGGCCATGGGGCCCATCCCGCTTTAGGCTTTTGCTCAAGTATTACCTACACAATGAGGCTCACTCTGACCCCATTAAAAATGCACTCTGCTATGTCACCCCTTCCCCTTCCCCATCTCCTTCCACCTATTCCATAGCTCGTCACCTTTAAACAGATTAATTTATTATGTTTATTCTGCTCACTGTCTGCTGCCCCTGCACCCCACTAACGTGTTGGCTTCACAAAAGCAGGGATTTTTGTTTTGCTCTCGCACGTATTCTAAGCACTCAGAATAGTGCCCAATTTGATAACTATCTGTCAAATGATTTTTAAAATTTCTCTATCTACAAATAAAAAAAAAGGATGCTACAGTGTCCCAATATCGGTAAGCTAGCCTGGCACTCTTCTCAAAATAGCAGGTAACCAACAACAACAACAAAAAAAACCTGTGCATCCTCCAGCATGGAGTAAGTCTCATTAGACATGGGTCAGTCTCTGGCCAAGACATCCCATGATAAAAAGTAGCAGTGATTAGAAACCCTCTTTGGCCCTGCACTGCTAATTACTCAAAGTGAACTGCTAAGTCCACATCTAATGTACGGTGATTCCAGGAGCCAATTTATCCTACAAAGGGTCTATATTAAATCAATACCAAACTCTTTTATACATTTCCTAGGAATTGGGTTCATAGTCTATGGCTCTTCCTCAGTACTGTTCTTTCTCATTTTTCTTTGTGCCTTCAAATAGGAACTGCTTAGGTCTAATATTTCCAGCTCTGGCCTTCATCTCCAATTTCCATCTCTACAACTATTTCTACTAACGTGTCACATCTCTTCTATCTGGTTTCCAAAGAAAGAGAAAGATCAGATCCCTAAGATCAAAGTTGTTGGGTCAAAACTCTACTCCTGATATAAGCCAAGATAAAGCCTCATTTGTGCAAAACATAGGGAAGGATGAAATTAACATTTAATATCACTTTAAAGCCTTCCGTGCCTGCTTCCAAATCCTGCAGAATTATGGAGATTGAAGGCTTTGGCTGGTGAGCAGAGATCCCAGGTTGGTCTCTCAGCTGGTTTGGGGGTATGTGGGTGAAGGTAGAGGACAGCACTCTGCTGGGCTATCCACTCCACAAGCACCTAGGAAATCGACTGACCTTTCTTTGCCCAGGAGACCCTCCTCTCACTGGAGTGCACGTAATCTTCAAATACTGTCTGCAAGACTGTGGCTCGTTCTCGGATTTCCTGGGGGCCAACAGCACGGGATTGCTGAAAGGGTGACGGAAGGATTAAAGGAGAGATAGAGTCAAAGTCAGGAATAATGAAGCAGTTTATAATAGATTTAATAACAGTAAAATCACACAGTAACCAGCTAGGGGCCAACAAGGGTAATCCTTTCAATATTACTAGGGAAAAAAAGGAGCTGTAGAGATGTTAAAGTCAAGTAAAGATGAGGATGACTTTATGAGAGAGATCAGGTCTATTTACTTATTTACTTCCTTTTCTTCCTGACCTCTTACCATGCATGTTCAAAATCAAAGACCACTGGAGACGCTTTGGAATACATGTAAAACACCATTGAACATGAGCTGTTTTCAAATGGATCTTGGATCTCCTACGAATCTTCATCTTTCCCTTATATGCATCAGTGGAACACTGACCATTTCTCCTCATGAGCACCCCACAGTGACCTGCCTAAAATTCTGCCTTAAAAAGTTACCCCTATCCTTGAATTTCAGAGCATGCTTCCTCAGTGCCTAGAGCGGTTCAGACTTCTAGTGTTTCAGATTCATTCCTCCAGCCCATGGCTACTGTGCTGGGTTCCCAGGAACCTATTAAGGAGTGAGTGGGCTTGTTCCAGGAAACCATGTTCAAAGACTGCCTGGGTCTTTGCAGCAAATCGTTCTTGTGTAAGAAGTAACATCTGTGTGCATGCAAAGACCCTGCATATGGAAAATGTTAATAAAATACACAATTATTTTCTTTTCATCTTCAACAGTACCAGAGAAAAAAAAAATCCTTTTAAAACATCCCTGCTAAAAACTAGTGGCTTTCGTCTCCAATATCTTAAAACAAACATGAGTGCTTTCTACTGAATGTGAAATCAGGAGAACACAGATTCTCCAACCCAATGAGGCCAACCTGCCAAGTGACACCGATCACTTGTGTGGTGCTGGTGCCTCCACCTCCACCCGCCACCCCAGTGTGGGCCCCCGGGGAAAATCCAGAGTGAGACCCAGGTCCTGCTGCTTAACCTTGTAGAGGACGGGGTATGAGCACTTTGCATCTGGCCTAACCAAGGCTCCCCGAGCCCCTCTTTCACCTTTAAGGCTGACAGAGGAAGAACAAAGGGGAGGAAAGAAAAAGCCTCATTCTCTGGATCAACGTTCATCTCTATATTAAGAGACTTAACAACCTGAAAATGTTTTTAGTTTAGTCAAATCATTCCTGCTACCTGTTTGGTTGATGACAGTCTCGCTGATTTCACAGTACAATACAAGGTACCCCTAAGGGTTCTATCCGCTAAAATGTCAGGAGAAGAGTCACTCAGGAGCTGTGTTACCAAAGTGGACATTTGCTATTGTCATTAACAAGGATTTTTTTTTTCTACCCTCTTAACTGATGTGAAATGCAAACTTTTTTTTTGCTGCCCTCCTTTCGTTAAGCCACCTCAGCAGCGCAACTGTCACCTTCCCTGTGTGTGTGTTTCTTTTAATATGAATGTGAAATTAGCGAGGATGCCCTTTCCCCTGGCGGACAGAATCCTCTGTTATTAAAAAGTAAAGCACTTTAATAATGAAAACTTTTCCCTCTTTTTCTTGTGTTTTAACTGTTTAAAATTAATGAGAAGGGCAGAATGGTTGTCAAAGAGATATTGAAAGCCGGGCAGCCAGGACCGAATAAGCACAAAAATCCCTCTAGAGTGTTAAATAAACAGAGCTCCAGCCCTCTCCGAATCCCTCTGTTGGTTATTGTATACATTCTGTAACAGCTCTCAGAATAGATCTGAGAGCCAGGGAGGCAGAGAGGTTTCAGAATTCCAATAAAGGCCTCAAATTAAAGACAGCCTGGTGCGAATTCCAGGAGAAAATTAAAGAGACCTCAAGCTTAAGTGACAGGTGACTTGCTTCTGTGTCACAACTGTCAGGGGATTTAGTGATAATATGGCAATATATTACAAAGGGCTTTTCTTATTCCCCCCTTTAGGTTTCAAAATGAGGCATCTTTTCTTCCCAACCAAAAAAAAAAAAAAAATTACATATATATAATGTGAGTGTGTATATAAGTGAAATAACGTAGGAAAAAAAAATGATAGAACTAGGTTCACAGGTTCGAAATGATGAGGTCAGTTTTGGTAAAATATAAGAAAAAGTTAATGACAGAAAACACAATATAGAATACTTAGGAAAAAATGTCTTACTCCTCCCTAACCCCCGCTTCCAGAAATACCTTATTTTAAAATTGCCCCTCTTGAGAATGAATGAGGTATTTTTCAGTTGTCTTCTGGGGAGGACAGTCTAAATTTAAACTGAAGACGGAGGGGCAGAGTTATGCAGCACCATCTCAGCCCCAGACAGGTAAAATGCGCCTATAATGAGAGCGGGTCAAAGCCCTGAGGGCACACAAATACCCGGCAGGACTGGCTCTCCCTCCCTCAAAGAACAGACTCAGTACTGGTTAATGAAGCTAACTTGCAACTGGCCGACCACAGGTAGTTTAGAAAAACACATTTCCAACCACCCACCCGCACGCAATGCACCTTTGTCTCGAATATCCTACTGATCCTGGAAAAAAACAGACCATCAGAAAGGATGAGCAGGGGGCTCTCAACTTATTTTAAGATCTCGCAATGCCAGCAACAGCTCCTTTGTTAGGATAAATTTACGGGTATATTTCACAGGACAAAAACGCTTGTAGGAAAAACATGGTTGGGTGTGTGTATACTATGATGATGAAGATTTCACACCTACCAAGAAGCAGCAGGTGAGTCTAAGATAATTAGGCTGGACTATTTTCATTATAAAAAGTTTTGGTAGCAGCAAAAGTGGGTTTTTGTGAAAGCCTGTGGCTTGATATTGCCAACTTCTAAGGTATTTTGAAGCTAAATGGAAGGGTTTTGTTTTAATCACTTTATTGCCAAGCTGAGTTTTACCACCACGGTCCCTAGAACCTTGTGAGTGCTTCCCAGTAAAGCTGAAAGATCAAATTTATTCTCTTTGTAGGTAGGTGAACATTCACACACCCAGACATAGCTATATATATTTTATATACCTAAATATGAAATATACATTTTACAGATGCTTCACTCGCTTTCTTTCTGTTCACAGAAGCCCAAAAATGTATGTGCCAAAGGGACATTTACCATGGGTTTCAATTGCACTGGGTGAAAGAGAGGGGCGCTGTAATGAGGTGTCTGGCTATGTGTATAAAAGGCCTCGCTACTGAACCCACATTTACATGCCTGGCATTAGTTCACAGCCTAGAGAATTGCTCAAATTGAGGACAGCAATGAAGACACACGGTATTTCTGATGCACAATAGAATTAAAAGTTGTATCTAGCATCTACTTTTCTTTTTACTACTGACATGAATCACACATATAAAATACCCTCTCGGGTTGTGTATCTATGTGGTAATTAGTAACATAGTCAATTTACTTTAGTTTTTCTTTTTCCTCTGAATTCAAGTGAAACTTGGCTCAGCAAGCCATGTCTTTACCAGCATGACACCTAGAACGTAGGATGGTTAATTTAGCGTTCTAAGTTAGGAAAGCCCAACCTTGCTTAGCACTTTTTTTTCTTTAAAAAAAAAAAAAAGGCTGGGCGTGGTCGCTCACGCCTGTAATCCTAGCACTTTCAGAGGCCAAGGTGGGTGGATCACCTGAGGTCAGGAGTTCAAGACCAGCCTGGCCATCATGGTGAAACCCCATCTATTAAAAAAAAAAGAAAAAGAAAAAAAAACCCACCAAACCTTAAAAATATCCAAGCATTCATTACTATCAGGGCAGGAGCTGGGGCTGAGATTATAAGATAAGAGTTTCCAGACCTAAGAATCTGTGAGGTCTGGAACTAGAGCACTTTCTGCCTCATTTTATTTAAACCTCACAATGATCACGTGTTTTACAGATAGAAAAGCCGAGACTAGGGAGAAGATACTCTGCCTGACGTAGCAGAGCTACCCAGCTGTGAAGCAAGGATTCAAACTCAAATTCGTGTCTGTCTGGCTCTGGTATCTGGCTCTTACTCGTGAAGTTATGACCGCTCCTCAAGTCTCAGGAAGTCTTTGAGGCTGGCCTGAAGCCAGGGAAAAGGCTTAAGGAGGAGAATTTATGCTGCAAGGCCACAGAAGGGCAGATGTTACAAAAAAAAAAAAAATGACTGTAGCTTGTTTCTCAAAGAGCAGAGGGAGATGCAGCTGCTCTGCTCCTTCTTTGGGGACACGTCCTTCAGGAGAGGCTTCCTGCCCTTCCACACCTTCCCCGCGCTGTGCAGACACACAACGATCAAGTCCCTGGAGAGAAATGATCTGTGCTCAGGGATAAAGGCCGACACTAAAGCCAGGCCCAGAAAGAGTATACCTGAGACTAGGTTTGATCAAACTCACTATCTCATTTTGTAATTGTCCTACTTGCTCGTATTTCTGGAGAGCTGGCAGATGCTAATGTTCCAGTCATTATGATACAGCAAAAAAGTGCACTGGGATTCGTGTCTCTGAGTCTGGGCTTTAATTCCACATCTACTACTAACTGGAATCACTACAAACAATCATGAAAGTTACAGTAATAATGAAAAATGCCCTTTGGGCTGGGTGCAGTGGCTCACGCCTGTAATCCCAGCACTTTAGGAGGCCAAGGTCAGGAGTTTGAGGCCAGCCTGGCCAACGTGGCGAAACTCCATCTCTACTAAAAATACTAAAGTTAGCTGGGCATGGTGGTACGTGCCTGTAATCCCAGCTGTTTGGGAGGCTGAGGCAGAATTGTTTAAACTCAAGAGGTGGAGGTTGCAGTGAGCCAAGATCACGCCACTGCACTCCAGCCTGGGCGACAGAGCGAGACTCCATTTAAAAAAAAAAAAAAAGCCCTATCGTCCTATGCTTTTTACTTGGGGCTCCAGGACTATTTCTCACATAATCCTCTGATGTCCTTAGAAAAATACTATTTTTATCTCAACTTTACATACGAAGAAACTGAGGCTTAGAAAGGTCCAGTCCTTGCCCAAGGTCACATGCTGGTGACAGATAAGGAACATGACCCTGAGGCTATCCTCTTAGCCACTCTGCTACGCTGCCTCCTCGAAAAGAAACTGAGGCTTAGAAAGGTCCAGTCCCTGCCCAAGGTTACACACTGGTGACAGAAGAGAAACGTGACCCTAAGGCCACGCTCTTAGCCACTCTGCTACGCTGCCTCTTCGAACAGCTCCCCATCTGCTCCCTGCCGATCCCACAGAGCTATCCTGGAGCCATAATGAAGTATCCGGGGAAACACTGAAAAAGAAACCAAAAGAGCCCCTTAACTAGAATTTACAGTAGTTCCAAAACAACGGAAGTGCGCCAAGACCAACGAAGATCTGTCTGGTCACTGGGCAACTCCCCTAACAACAAACTATTAATAAAGGGTGGTCCAGAGGCTTGCGTGTCTCATCTGACTTGCTTAAGGTAACCTGATGACCAACGGAGTCTTTGATAGCTCTTATTGTTCACAGGGATCTTTGCTGTGGTACAATTTGTTGATCAAATTTCACCTCTAAAAATGACTAACACTGCCTTATTTAAACAACAGTTCAGTTCAACTGTCTTGGTTTAGTTGTACTAACGAAGGCACACTGGTATACAGTTAAATATATGTGCTTTGAAGTTAGACTTCAAACCCCAGAATGACTAACGAATATTAGTGTGCCCCTATGAAAGTTCCTTAAGCTTTCTAAGTCTCAGTTTCATCATCTATAAATTGGGGCCATAGCTACCTTCTTGGATGGCTAGGAAGATTCAATGGGCCCATGCACATAAAGAGTCTAGCCAAGTCTTGGGTTCAGAACACACACTTTGCTAATAGAGGCTCTGGCTATTTCCTCTCATGTGTCACATACATTTCCTTAGATGCTCTCTAAAACAAGAGAACTTACGTCGGGGTCAGTGAAACGGGTCCCTCCCTGCTCAGGGAGAATACTGATCCAAATACAGGCACATGCTAAAGCATGAGAGGAACTCTTAAGCTTGATCTATCTGGCCCTGATTTTCCAGTCCACCCTCAGGGATACAAAAACAAATGTAAAATATTCAAGTAATTAATATCCCATAGACAAAATTACATATAGCAACACTGCACCCACACACGGGAATACTGTATAAGGGGGTGGGGTGGGGTGACGGAATAATGGTCTAGTCAGGGTGCAGCCACAGAGAAGGCGCAGGAAAGGATGTCCACGGCTGTCTGCACCTGCTCGGAATCTCCATATGGAACTGCAAGGATAATAAAAATTTTTCTTCTTAATGATCTCAACTTTACTCTTCCTCTGTGGATAGCACACACACATTAAAAAATGGATGAACTAAGTGTGTCTGAAAGGAGACACAGAGATCCTTATTTCTTCCACGCTGTCTGGGATGGCAGGCCTAGGCAGCCATCCTTGCTGATAATCTGGACAGGGACCACAGGGGCTGAGCATGTGACGCTGCCTCCAGACTCATTCTGGCCTGGATCTCCTTTCTGGGGCGACTGCTGCTGTCTGGCAGGCTTCCAGAATGGACCGTAGCCCACTCGCTGGATGAGAGCAGCGAACACATCCAGAAGCAAAGATGAGAAAAAAAACAATCAAGATTTGGCCTCATCTAATGTTCATGGTTTTTAAATGTTTTGCTTGACAGAGGAAATAACCCATACACAAAAGTCTCTACTACCCCAAATCAAGAAGTGAGTCACATCTGTTAGCAGCAAGCATGATAAATAATAAAACTCACCTGGGTTCCCCATCGTTTCCCTTTAAAACAATCATCTCTTGTCAGAACACACAAAATATCTTCCATCTTAATTTCAGAAACGCTGTAAAAGGAAGGGCATACCAAGGTAAACTTTTTGCTCTTTCGAAAACATCCAAAGACCCTGATGCATAAAACTGACCTATTCTTCAGCTAATTAGACATGAAGTAGAAGTGACACCTTCTAGGAAAGGAAATATTTTTCTAAACCCTTAGGAATTGAGAAGGGGACCTCTATGATATTAAAGGGTGAGGATGATATTCCTGACAATTTCTTTCCTCCCTGATGAATTTAAAATAGGCTACATTTAGAATTTCCTTAATAGAGATTGTGCCATTATTTCTTAATAAATCTTGAATACCAAACAAGTGTGCTCGCTCACTGATCAACTCCCTTGACTTGAGCAGATGACGATGAAACAGAAAGCATTTTAGTCTTTTTATACTGAAGAGGAAAAAAAGGAAATAAAAGGGTGGCCAAACATCCTCCACTGTGGGGTAAACACCCCATGATGGTAACGAGAGCACAAAGCCCGTCCACAGCAGCACTGCTCCGTCGTCTTCTACCCTGGAGGAGCTACACTACCCTTGTCTCTTAATTACTGAGGGGTGAAGACCAAGGGATCTCTGATGAACCCAGAGCTGCGTGCTAAGCAATGAAACAAGAACTTGGGCTTCACTCAGGAACAGAAGCCACAAGAAGCCAGAAGACAACAGTCAGAGCTGCCTAGTGGTGGAGTCTGGAAAACCTCCACTTCATCCAATCGACTGCAAGTCCACAGCATCTGAACGCAGGAAGCAGAGAGAGACTCGCATGTCAGAGATGAAGGAGGAAATGTGCACTGCTGAAAATAGTTTCCCAGGGAGAAAGGGAAAGAGAAGGAGGTGTTCGGGGGGGTGGGGAACAGATCATAAAAAGACAAATGATTTTGTTGTATTTTCTTTTTATAAATGTAACAGCAAATTAAAACATGAATGGCAACCTCTTAGGCGGGAGAAGACAATTCTCCCCCTTTCCCCCAAAGGTTACTCTGACAAGGCTGTGAATGAAAATGTCACGTCTCTGACAGCGATTTACCTGAAATGTGTCATCTCCTCCCTGCATACCCCCAGCCCTCACCCCTCAGCATCCTCTCTCTGCTGCCAACTCACAGCCCTATGGATGAGTGAAGTCTTTTTACAGCGGCAAGAGTCAACCAGAGGAGGCAGTGCATGCTCTGAAAGGGCAGGAGTCGGAAGGAGAGTGCCCAGGACTTCATGGGAAATCTATTTTTCACAGGAGAGAGGAATGCATGGGTATTGAACTTGCCTCTTATTTATGCCTGAAACCCTGAAGAAAGGTGAAAACATAGCCCAGTCTCATCTTTTTCTCTATCTGATTTGCTTCTATTCATACTTTTTCTTAAAAAAAAGAGGAAAAACACAAAACTAAAAGAAACACCAGACCTTGGAATCAAATCTTGAAGCAGAGAGAAAGAAAAAAAGAATAATGCCATTTGTAGTCAGGAATATAAAAAGCTAAATATGCCACGGAAAGGCAGTGTTCTCAAATGCATGTGCTGATATCCCAGCCGGAGCGAGGCTCCTGGGCTATGTGTCCACTTGGCTATGTGGGGGACCATACACCCCAAGCAAACAGGAGCTGAGAGGGAACTCGAGCGATTTACAGTTTACAATGGCCTTCTTCCTCTTCCTAAGAAATCGCTACTTCTGAGGAAGAAAGCAAACCTACTATGATTATTTATGGGTTCATCAACAGATCTGAATCCCCCCACCTTAGTATGAAACGAGATGGGTAAATAAATAAATTCAGGGAACTGTCTTATGCCTGATCTAAGAAATACACGTTTTGATGAAGCATTTACATTTTAATAAACCAATGATGATTTTCATTAGAAACACATTTAAAGGGGAGGCAGAAAAAAGTTAAGAAGCTGACAAATACAAAGAAGTCAAAAGAATGCAAAAGCAAGTTCTGAGCATCTAGACAGTGGCCCAGGAACCTGTCTCTTGCCCTGTCTGCTCCATTCAACTGCCAGGGTGAGCACCACAGCACTTGGTCTAGGAAGGCGGGCAGCCATTTGTTGTGCTGGCCCTAGCTGCCGAGAGCCTCCACCTGCCTTCTCCAACCTGCCCTGTGATGCCTCAGCCCTCCCAGTGCCCCGCTGCCTGGCTCTCATGTTTTCAGGCACAAAACATGCACACAATTCCTCCTCCTCAAAAAGTATTTCGGAATGTACCTTTTGGATTCTAAAAATGTTCGAGTGTGCTTCCCAATGCAAAAGTATTAACTAGTTAATACTTTTATTTTTTTTTTTTTTGCATTAACTCAAATAAATAGTTCATGTGTAGCTCTCCAATGTAGAGCATTTCCTCAAACAGCACCTGGGAAGAACAACGCATGACTGCAAAATAATAACCCGGATTCTGATGTCTGTTTAAGATGATTACGGCAAGCCCATGAGGCAGGCAGCGGTCCTGGCCCAAGCCCCCCACAAGTGAGTGTTCAGGGCAGCCACCAGGGAAGTGGGACTCACGCAAGGACCCTTCCCTCCTCATGTAAATGTGCTTACACCACCCTGTAGAGTCTCCACCAAAAGACCTACACTTCCTCCTTTCTGACGAGACCGTGTCACCACTGAGTTCTCTCCTTTTTAATACGGGATTAAAAAGAAGGGAGTCATGCAAATGTGGGCACACTCTTTTTTTCCAGACAAGATCATCACAGCAGATGACAGGATTTGTTATGTCTTTAAAATACACTGACTCCCTAATACTTTGTGCCTCTGCATTTGCCCTTCATAGCAATCTACTTGAACGTGTTCTTAGAGAAAAACGAAGAGAGCAGAGAGAGGGGCACCTCTGCTGTTAACTCTGGCCTTAGACAATTATCATCGGACTCTGTAACTGCTGTCACTCATTTTTCTTAGGAAGAGGTCATGTCACAGTGAATGAGCATGGGGGAACATCCAGAGAGCTGCGGCCAGGAAGGAACGGGAGAATGGGCACTGGGAACTCTAGAATGGAAGGAAGAGGAAAAGAAGCGTGGAGTGACTGATACGCCGTTAAGGTGTGGTGACTACATTTTCTATTATGGGGCCACAACACCAAATTCTGAAAGTGCTTTCTACATGTACACAAATTCCTATGACAGAGGAAAGCAGCCCCCAGCAGCACTGTGACGGGCTCCCAGCCTCTGAGAACAGGGTCAGGGAAGAAAAGGAAACCAGCTGTGCCAGAGGCTTGTATTTTAACTTCCCCAGGGTTTCTGCTACACCCGCCTGGTGGGTGTCGGCTTCGATGCTGAAAGGGCCACCAAGAGAGGCCAGCCAGCCTCCAGCTGAGGGAGCTCAGAACTCAGCAGCGCTGGGTGGAAAGTGGCTGACTGATCTATGTGAGGTTTCTCTCACTAATAACACACAATACGCACATCTTCCTTAACAAATAAAAACACTCTTTTCAACTGATAGATTGTGTTCAGATAAGGAACACAATGAAGAAAGGAAAACCCCAACTGTATTTTGGCCCCCCAGCATGACTACCAGGCCAGGAGCAGTTTCCCGGCACCCCAGCACTGCAGGACACACGGCCCATTTTCCGAATAAGCCCCAGTCCACAGGTGTTCACATTAACAGCCTTGAAAGAGTTTGGGAAAGTCTTACTAGCATGAGAGGCCGAGTTCTGCAGGTGGGAGGCGGGGCAGGGCCTGGTGGGGACAGCCACACGCGGCTCCTGCAAGTGAGTGGGCTGCGCACCCAAGAGGCCCCCATGCTGCTTGCTAGGGTGTTTCTGTTCCAACGCATAATGCAATGCTTCTTTCCAGCACTGTACTTTAGTGGGAGAAAATGGTGTTGTAGTTTCATCTGATGTTTTACATAAAACACAGGGTTGGGCGAGGAAAAAGAAATAAGACTATCCCATTTAGCAGCAGAGCCGCCAGGTCGGGAACCAGGGCTTTACTCAGAGGTATGAGGTGCTGAACTATGACACACAAGATGGCGGCTGAACGTCCTGGCTGAGTGTAGTGTGGACTTCAACTGCCTCAAAGTCATTTCCCCTGGATTTATCTTCCTGGGGGAGGGAAATTGCGTGATGAGTAAAAAGCATTATTTTTTTAAAAGACAAATCAACTTTGAAGATACAAATCATTAATTGCAAGAAATAAAAGTTGTAAATAAAAAGCCTTTCAGAAGCTGTGAAGATGGTGCACACTTACTTTGCAGCAGGAGAAACGAAACACAGCCTCTGAAAGAAAACCAAGTACGACAGACCCTATGACTTAGTCTGGCAACGCAATGAAAACTGTCATGTGCTGAGGACGTTAAGGGTTTTAGTTTTTGCCACTGGCTATTCTGGGACTCATTTAGGGATCACAAGGGTTAATGGCTCTTCGTCAGCTTACAAGGCCCATCCACTGTAAAAAGCGACATAAAGTTAATTAGGTGAGATCAGCTGAAACCCCATTCAGGTTTCTGACTCACTTGATTTTGTGAGAAGCCAACGAGTTGACATATTCTGCCTCCGAAGGAGCCAAAATGAGCAGGCTGCTCCCATGGCAGCCAATCCGGGCGGTTCTTCCAATCCGATGGATGTATTCTGCAGGTGAAGATGGAGCGTTGTACTAAAAAGGGTAACAAAAATGAAGGCATTCATAGATCAAGGGACTGCCATTAATTGGAAGTGCAATACCCCTCACCTGCCTGCAGGTAACCCAAGAATTAAATCCTGGTGCTATGGTTACCCTAACACAATCACAAGGAGAAGTCACTCAACCCTGAAACTCCTGGCTTCATCGGAAATAACAAGGCTCTGACACGCAAATGTGAACAGTGGCCAAGTTTCCAATAAACGAGATGTCTTCTCATCCCAATATCTCCTTTTTAATTTTACTTCTCCACAGGTCTCTTCATTTTCTTATTTGCATCTTTTCACTGCGGTGACTGTATGTGGTGAAAATGTAGGCAGGTGGGGGTAAATTTCTCCAGGATGGCCACATGACCTTGACCTACTTCTTTGGTAGACAAGGCCACAGGGTGAGGTGTCCAGAGGACACTGGAGGGCGTGGATGAAGGGGCTTCCTGCTCTGTGGGCAGAGTCCACCTCTGGGGCCGGGCCACCAGGAGCAGGCCCCAGGAGCTGGTCCCCACCAGCCTGCCGCAGCCCTACTCAGTCCTTCAGAATGAAGGCCATTCTACAGAATGCAGGCAGGTGAGGGGCAGGTTCCCTGCAGGTAGGGACGTGATTCTGCTTGCATGGAGAGCACTGCCGACTCAGAGAAAAGAGCAGACTCTATCACTCACTACGATGGATTACACATAGCATTTTATGTTTTCTTTGGCAATAACTTCGTCATCATTAAAGCTAACTGACCATCCACTCATTCTTCCTTTTTTCCCCTCTTCGATGCTACACAAATCAAAGAGCTGAGGGCCAAGGTGAAGATAATGTATGGGAAGCTTGGCACATTAAATGAATCAACAGTCACAATATAAGCTCTAAATGATCAATTTTGTATGTCTGGCCTCACGTATATTAAAAATCATCATTGCCCTATCTTCAATTCACTCCGTGGCCAGCAGGAAAGAAGACACAATGCCTCCAGTTCTAAAGTGATCATCTGCAGTGAGCAGATCAGATTTTCTGGCCAGTGACAGGCATGCAATCCCACTAAAATGTGAATAAACCATGACTCACGTCAACAGGGCACGTGCCCCCTAGCCCCCCACACAGAAGGGCTTAAAAACACCATTCTGCAGACTAACGAAAAGAAAAAACAAAACTGAAACCACTAGACTCTAGTGCTAACACCTGTACCCTCTGGCAAAGCGTCTAAGACTAGAGGTATGTGTAAGATGCTGTCAGGAACTTAATTGCTCCCTGCAGGTCAATGTACACGGACACGGCTCTCAGGACAGCTGAGCCATCTCCTTCTGGACACAATGAGGCCTCCCAGGGGCTAAGGCAATTCCCGTTATTTTCAGATTGTTGAAATTTTGGTTTGTGACATGAATTAGTCTGGAAGCAGGAGAGCCTGCCACCTCCCCCTCATGAACGTACATTCTGGCTGTTTTGCTGCAGTGGTGAGGTGGGCTGGGTTAAGCAAAGATGTCAGGGGAATTGTACAGATAAGGCTGGTTTGCTGCCTGGTTACCAGGGCAACACCCAAGAGAATAATAGTAATTATTCTACTTAAAGCCAATGCATCTACTCATGATCATATATTCCTGCCTAAAGCTTACACCTTAACAACTGAAAAATTACCTGAACAATCCACGTGACTTGAGGGAGATCTAAGCCCCGAGCTGCAACATCCTTTAAAAGAGAAAATAATATGTTTTAACACTGAGTTTCTGAACCTATCTGGGGTCCTGGATATGTTTGATAATCTAACACAAACTCTGAGAGTTCACCCCTCAACAGTGCATGCACATTCAAGAATACATGTGTATGCCTGGTACGTACGTATACACACACACACACACACATGTGCGCGTGCGCTCCTGCATACAACTTTAGGGGGCTCAGGGACACACTGCAGTCCTCTTGTGGTTAAAAATTCTGATTTAGGGGCAAATTCTACAGAACCCATTGGTGAGAGAGTCACAACACCCTTTGCTATAAGAATCGACAGGTTAGCCTAGGAACTTAAGCACTAATTATTAGTTGCGTTATGTAAAGAATTCTAAACACTTCTAGCATGTTTTATTGATTTACATTTTATCTGAAAAACCACCTGATGATGAACACATTCATGGATTATCATCCCCAGCCCACAACTATGAGCAACTCCTAACAACAAGCTGGCCTTAAGGTGTGTTCTGCAACATCTCCCCTCCAGGCATTCACTTCGGGGGGAGAAGTGTAAAGTATTTACTGAGGATTTTTGCTTTCTGGCCTCAGAAAGCAGCAAGGATCTAGTAATTCTGTCTCTTCTGACAGCTGGATTAGAATACAGGCCAAACCCATTAATCACTTCAAAGACTTAGCTAGATAGCTGAAAAACTAAAAGCAATGGAGATTGATTTTTAATTTTATTTATCTTTTCGACTGGTCACCACCTAAAGAGCAAAAATTCTCTACTCTCTCACCATTCTAGCAGACTAGAAAGCAGGAATTTCCCTGTCTTTAGCATACTTCAGCACTCAGCATTCATTCTTCAAGAAAAACAGTCACAACAAGCGTCCCAGTCAACATTTACTAAACACTTACTACACACCACGCACACTGCGCTGAGAATTCCACCTGCATTATCTGACTAATCCTCAAAACAACTATTACCCCCATTTGACAGATGAGAAAACCATAGTTGAGAGAGATTAAGTATTTTGTTCTCGGACACGCAGCTGGGAAGTAGAAATGATCCTCAAATCCAGGTCTGCTTTGCTTTTTCAAGGTCATATTATATTATACTACATTCGACCGCCAAAAATAATCCTATGTCCCTCATATGCTGCTGGTGGGAATCCCTATATCCAGCAAAATTACATGTGCATTTGCTCTCGACCCAGAACAATATCACTTCTAGAAATCCATCAAACATATTTGCTCATATTTCAGTAAGAAATAATGGTGGGAAGAATCCCAAAGCTCAAGAAAATGGTTACCTCCAGGGGAGGAAGAGAAGAGGAAGGACAGGATAAAGATGGAAGCTAGACTTTCTTTAATGAACCTTGATACTTTTGACTCAGACCGTGGAAGTGTCTTGGCACAATTTTAAAACATAAATAGCTGTCACAATAGGAAATACAGAGTATCACTTATGACATATTCTTGCCAAACAAAACAAAACCGGAAACCTAGAACCTAAATCTAAGCAAGTATCTAGATCCAACTATTAGTATACAAGAAGTACGGGAGAAAGAAGAACATGCTGGACACCAAGAGGACACAATTAGCCAAATCCTGAGTGTAGGGTATTCTAAAAGATCTGGTTTTAACAAAAAAAAAAAAAAAAAAAAAAAAAAATTAAAGGAAAAGAGAGGAGTAACAACACCACAAAAACATTAAGTAGGTAGATGGAGAACCAATACCTTGACAGAGGCTCACAAAACCACCAACTGGGGTTATATCTGGACAGAGGGATCTAGGGGGGGTTTTACTTTTCTCTTTGTGTTTTCCTGTGTTATTTGCTTTGGTTTTAACAATCAATTCTTATCATTTCCCCTGCCATTTTTATTTATAAAAATTTAAACCTATAGGAAAGTTAAGAGACTAGAACAATCTAGATGAAGGAGATACAGATGGTAACTTCTTGATCTAGATTCTACCACCGCCAGTCTCAGGCCCATCTGCGTTCTATCTACGCGTATGCATACACACATACACATATGTAAGCACATTTTTCTGAACCATGTGAAAGTAGGTTGCACACATCATGACACTTTAACCCTAAATACTTTAGCACGGACCTCCTAAGTAAAAAGACATTGATCTACATAACCACACCACCATCATCACACCTAAGAAATTTAACACTGAATAACATTTTCAAATAAACAGTCCATATTCAAATTTCTCCAATGGTACCTAAGATGTCTTTTTTTCAAACATGGGGTCTCATTCTGTGGCCCAGGCTAGAGTACAGCGGCACAATCACTGCTCACTGCAGCCTCGATCTCCTGGGTTCAAGCGATTCTCTGGCCTCACCCTCCTGAGAGCAGCTAGGACTACAGGCAAGCTCCACCAAACCCAGCTAATCTAGATTCTTTTTGCCCAGACTGGTCTTACACTCCTTGGCTCAAGTGATCCTCCCACCCCCGTCTCCCAAAGCACTGGGATTACAGGCATGAGCCACCACACCTTACGAGGCCTTTTACAGTTGTTTTTCTTTCCTAAACTAGAATCAGATGGCAGACTGCACACTCCATTATGTCTCTGTAGATTTCCTTAATTTGGAACCATACGCCTGCCTTTGACTGACTTGTTTAGTTTTCGATGTCTGTCATTTTTTAAGAGCATCGAAATGTTCCTGAGGACATCGGACAACTGGATTTGTCTAACTGCTTCCTCATGGTAAGGTTCTGGCTAGGAGTTCTGGCATCAACAAACTCAGGGTGGTGTTCCCTATTGGGAAACACTTTGGGTAAGTCTGTCCAGTAGGGGTCCCTCTGTTGTGAAGGTGACTTTCTCCTGTGTAATGAGTAAGTAACTGGGGAGTGACACCTTGAGACCCAAGCGAATAACACGGTCCTGTTTCCTAAAATCTTTCACCCAAGGCTTTTAGCATTATTGCTGGTCCCTGTCTGTATTGTTACCTTGATGACTCTTTACATTCCTTCCTTCCATTTCACAGCTCTGAGATACTTCTATAAAAACAACCCACGCCACCACCTACTTTTCTTTTAAGTAACACAAAGGATTCATATGTACATAGCTTTTTTGAAAAACAATAATACTATGTGAAGTTTCTATAAGAAACACACTCCCACCCAGGCAGGCAGAGTGTCTCACACTTGTAATCCCAGCACTTTGGGAGGCTGAGGCGGGTGGATCACCTGAGGTCAGGAGTTCGAGACCAGCCTAACCAACATGGTGAAACCCCATCTCTACTAAAAATACAAAATTAGCCAGGAGTGCTGGTACATTCCTGTAGTCCCAGGTACTTGGGAGGCTGAGGCAGGAGAAATCCCTTGAACCCGGGAGGCTGAGGGTGGGCTGAGGGTGCAAGGAGCTGAGATTGCACCATTGCACTCCAGGCTGGGCAACAAGAGCAAAACTCTGTCTCAAAAAAATAAAAAATAATAAAAAAAAATAAAAAAAAAAAAGAAAGAAAGAAAAAGAAAAAGAAACACACTCCTGTATCCCCCAGGGTCAGAGGCAGGACTTAAGGGAGACACTGCCCCACCATTGCTTCCCAAGAAGGACCACTGAGGGTACCTCAGGATTTGTCTTCCTTCACTTCTACCTGAGATTTGTGGGTTTCCTGTGAATGCTGGCTAGGCTGCATTTCTAAGTGTGTAAGCAGAAGTTAAATGTACTAAAAGTGTGTCAACCACCCACAAAGTGTTTCCAGACAGCTCCCACAGGCTCTGGAAGCTGAAGGCTGATGCTGCAGAGCTGATGCCTTTGAGAACACAATTTAGGATGTTCTCTATCTAAAGGGGAGCGGGAGCCGCTTTCTACACCAACTGCAGTTTATGTTTTTAGAAACACTGATGAGTTCTTACATCTGCAAAGCTCTTGTTAAGAAATGATTTATTTTCTTCAAGTGCACTGCAGTGGGAGATACATGTAGACAGCAGGCTGCTTGAGCTTCACAGACATGCCTTGTAAAAAATGTAATGCTCATTGGCTTAGTAAATTCAACCAGGAAACACTAAGACTCTAAAGACTCTAAAATAGCGTGTGACGTTCATGAAACTCACCGTGAGTCCACACATACTGCAACAGTGAGTGCTGACGGGCGCCGGCAGCATGTCATTGTGTCTTCTAGGTTCTATTTCCTACTTGGGTGACCTAGCTCTGGACAACAGGCTAAGACACAATCTTCTGGTCTCCCACTAATGCGTGTGTTAGGGGAACCTCATTGAAGAGCCAACCACTGCCCCATATTCCTTGTTTTCTCTCCCCCAGATTTAACTCAGCCATTTCTTTAGGCTACCACAGTGAATAAGGAGAAAGAAAGGCAAGTCCTGGTCTAGGAGGAGAGAACTGGACTGCTTGCTCCAGTCCCACTTAGGGGCTGCCCAATCCGCCTGAATCCGTTCAGCAAGCTGAGCCTCAGCTGCCCCGCCTATAAAATGGCTGGGAGAACCATGCTATGTAAGTCATGAGGTTGTTGTGAAGATCAAATGAGACCATGTATGTGAGAAACAGCTGGAGAACTGTAAATCTCAGTATTCTGAGGTTTTATAAATTTCACGGATCCTGGTGAAGTTAAAACTGGCATGATGGCAATCAGGCGGAGAAGTGATTTCAATGTCTCTGTACTCTCCTCCTGCAACGTGTCTTATTCTCTGCCCCCGCCCCACCCTGGGAGAGGACCCTCGGAAGCAGCAGAGGCTCCATCTCCCTGGCGCACCGTCAGCCAGCTGCATCAGATCAACAGGAGATCGTGACCCGCCCAAGACTGGGCAGAGGATTCTGTTCTGCCTGTTCTTAGAACTTAGATGTAGCCCCATTTTATTCTTTAACCTAATTAGGGCGAAAGAATTGCTAAAGTCAGTTCTGAAAGACACTCAACGGTGAGGCCTTGAAGGCCCTGGGCTTGACAATTGGCTGCCTCCATGAGACCTAGGAGTACAGATGGAAGGCAGCTTGCTCAGGTGCCAGCCTGTCAGTTGGATTAAAATGACTCATTTATTTACCCAAGAACCTCACAAAGTGCTTTTACTAACAGGGAGAGGGGGCCTGCCGTCTCTCTGAGAAGGGACGCAGCACACTCGCCTCTGACGCCTTCCCGGCCTGCCAAAAGTCATTATTGCCGTGTGTGGAAAGCCATCAGCAGGGTCCAGGCCCCCGTTGTCCGGGTGACAGATTGGGCTGCGTAATCAGAGGAGGAAGGAGAGAGTGCAGAAGCTGTCAGAGGCGAGAGATCTTGGCTGGAGCCGCCAAAAAACTGGCAACATGAGTTAGCGTAACTGAGTAAACAGCAAACAATCTCCAAATGATCTTTCCATTAACACCAACAAAATAAAATGAAAAACATAAACTTTACTTAAAAACCATACCCCAGAGAAAAGCATGAAAGTCCACATTTATTTGGGGCACAGAACTGACATTCTGTGACTCTCACAGCCTTGTCTCCTTTGTCTCCTAGCCTCCTGGCACGGTGGAAATTTCCCAGGAGGAGAGGAAATTAAGAACTGCACAGACAGAACAGCACGCTTCAAGCGGAAAAAAAAAAACTGCAAAGGTGGAGGAAAGCAGCACAGGTGATTTAGGTGCATCTTCTGAAAAAGAAAAGCATGTGTCGGTCAGCCGAGGAGGATGCCGAGGCACAGTCGGTGCCCAGGGGAGCTGGAAGTGTCTTTCGTTTCTGCGGAAAAGGTAACTGCGCTCTATCCAGGGACAACCAAGGAGAGCCACCCAGACCAACAGAAAACCTAGCGTCAGCCTTAAAATCAGGTGGCTTGGAAACTCCATTTTCCGGTCATTCAGTGGTACTTTATCAGCTCATCAACATAATGATGGTATTAAAAACCACGTCCCTTTCCTCTAGCTTAGGGTGAGTTCTTCTTTATAAAGGCAGGAGGGAATAACATTTTGCAGATAATCCAGTGTCTGGTATCCGATCCCTGTGGTTGCTTAATTCCACTTGGGAAAGTGGGCTTTGAACTTCCAATGACTCCTTCCTGCTCATCCCAACTCCCTATTTAACTTGGCTTTTTCTTAGATCTAGTTTTCCAGAAGACACGAAAAGTACACTGTGAATGTGTGGGGACACCTTGTCTTTCACAAACTGATCTCTTTTGCCCCAATTACCCTTTGCCTAGACTCCATCTTACCACACTCACGCCTTTACTGAACAGCCACGGTACGCAAAGCCATGTTATCAGGGCTTGAGAGCTGCATGAAATTAAAAAGTTCCCTGCTTATAAGACGTTTATAACTAAAATGAAATAAATCACACACATGCTCCTTAACTGTTTCTAACAGGAAGGAAAATGGGGTAGGGGACTTTTTCACAGTAAAGGAAATAGTTTAACTGTGAACTTTTGTGTGAGCACATCGCTATTTCCACATTTTCATAAGGACATTCATACTGGCCTTGTTAAAAGGATCTCGGGATGATAAATGAAAATGGCAAAAGGCACAGTACAAAGGGGGGAAAATCCCCACGTAACGATTAACAACACGATTTCTCTTTATCAAAAGAAGCCAGTTCTCCATCTGTCTCATCCTGAAGTGGCCCTCGTTCCTCATTAACACCAAGGAGGCTCCTGGAGAGCGTTCAGATAGCCTGGCAAGCAACAGGCTGCTTAAAACGATGCAGAGTGGCAGCATCTCCCCCAACCCAGGCATGATCTATCACAGCGTGTGTGTCCCACGTGCCCCCCGCAGCTCTCAGATGCCAGAAGCGTCAGCTAGAGCAAACAGGCATGGCAGAAGGGGCAGGAACACTGCGAGGAAGCGAACTTCCCACAACTGGGAACCTGCACTTCTGTTCTGGCCCAGCTACCGAGAGAAACGAGCCCCATCCAGCCCTTCTCCAGTCATCTTCACTACAGAGCAAAGAGAGTCCACAGGAGAGGCATGCTGGCGTGGCCTGGACTAGAAAATGAACAAAGACCAAGGGCTTTAGAGAAATCAGGCTGTGGGCAAGGGAGAGTTTTCATTACATGTGGCACCTGGCACTGGCAGGGTGCAGAGGGCTAGGGGGGTACTGTGCTTTGCCAAGACAATGGCATTCTTTGTCTAGCTGATACCACGTGCCTGTAGGTATCATCAGCCAGACAGAACAAGGAAAGTGATCATACGCTTTGATCTCACTGTGAAATATCTGAGAAAGAATTATCTTTTTCCATGAAGAGCTACTAAAAATACAAGCAACTGAACTTCAGATACCTGGAGTTTTCTTTGGGGCTTATAGCTCACCCATGTCTGTAAAGTGTTCGCCTACTAGGAGACTCAACAATTTCCGAGGAATAAATCCAGCATCTTATGGGTCAAAGATAAAATATTCTCTTCCTATCATAACCCAAACTCTACCACAAAGGTTCTTACTGCTTTCTATTTTGATATTGACAATCTAGAACATCCACTTCTCAGATGACAGCAGACAAGTGAAAAACTTATTCCCAATGAGTAAGTCTATTAATCTCTACCTCTCTGTCTTATAAAAGATACACACTGGTAGCTCTCAACATCGAGTTTCTTGGACCCCATCTATTGCCCCCAATTTGACCAGCAAAAATGCCAAGTGCCTACTGTGTGCCTGTTCTATGCTAGACACCGGGACAGAAATGCAAACAAATCTGTCCTTGCCTTCACGGCGCTGACGATCAGCTGGGAAGGCACCTAGGACAGGTGGGATGAGCACTATGGTGAAGAAATGCAGGGTGCACTGGGACAGCCTCATGGGGAAGGATGGGAGCTCCTAGATTTCATTTCTCTTAAGACATAAAATGTAAGCAGACACCTAAGGGTGGTTTAGTCAAAATCATGACGGTGTTCCAGGCAGAGGGACTAGCCCGAACGAAGGCCCCGAAGCCATAAGATACGTTCAAGGACTAAAAGAGGGGGCTGTTCTGCTGAAGGGTAAGGAGCAAGGGGTGAAGGATGAAAAGAGATAAAAGGGGGTCAGGTTCCACAAAGTACTGTTAGATATAATAAGGATTTTTGACAAATTTCTTTCTCCTGCATTTTTTCTTTTGAGACAAGGTCTCGCTCTGTTGCTCAGGCTGGAAAGCAGTGGTGCAATCACAGCTCACTGTAGCTCGACCTTCTGGGCTCCAGTGATCCTCTCGCCTCAGCATCCTGAGTAGCTGGAACTACAGGCACGTGCCACCATTCCTGGCTAATTTTTATTCTTTAATTTTTTTATAGAGACAGGGTCTTGCTATATTGTTGCTCAGGCTGGTCGTGAACTCCTGGGCTCAAGTGATCCTCCCACCTTGGCCTCCCAAAGTGGTGGGACTGTAAGCATGAGCCACCGCGCCTGGCCCATCAAATTTATTTATTAAGTAGATTATTTGGAATTAAATCTTCACTACAGACCACGCATAAAGATAGCTTTAGAACGAGCTCAAACATCTGACTCGTGGATAGGCCTCATAAAGGGAAAGGCTTGGTCAGACACAGATCTCCTTAGGAGGCAAGTATTCCATGGTTACAGCTCTCAGATCTGAATGAGTGTCGGCAGAGCCACTGTTGCCTCGCACACATGAGAACCGACACTGTGATAAGCAGGTTACCAACAAGCCCCCTTGCAGATGAGCACACGTATATATACACACAAGAAACCACGCTGCACTCATACAGAAACTCTACACTTAGATAGAAAAGTCTCCATGGCCTTTAATACGGAATATGGAATACAAGTCCTTTAAAAAGTAATTGCATCAAATGTGGCCCAGATGGGCATTAGCTTAGTATCTTTCTTTCTACCCAGCACTTGTAGCGACTTCTCCAATAACCAGTTGGGGATTAAGTTACATCATCCAAGATGGCACAGAGAAGGCATTTTAATCTTTGGAGATAGCAACAACTACGGTAAAGTGAATCCCCAGAGCGGGGGAACAGTGAAGGTGTGAGTTTTTAATCCTGAAAGAGCATAAGAGGTGTGAGTTAAGGAGGTCAGTGCTGTGCCGGAGGAGGCAGCTACCCAAGACTGCAAACCCTGAGGCTGAGGAAGCTGGCCCCGAAATCACAGGGCAAACGATAGTCTGAGACAACAGCAAATAAAATTGGCCCAAATGCACCGGTATTCCTTTAAGAAAAGGTGAGCAGAGGCAAGCAGAATCATTTTGTTGTGGAAAGACTTTCTCAGCTCTAATTACTCCCGATAGCTGTAATTTACAAGTTTTTGGTGGCTAGAAATCTCCAAGATTCACACATATTCAGACCAACAGCTGCCACTATTAGTGAGCAAATTGCCAAGTCTTCTGCGCAGTGGTGGCTGGCTATCTGTGGCCCCGTCAGGTGACAAGAAAGAAGTACAAAGAGGCCAGTCCCACCATGGGGCCCCTGGTGTTCCTGGGCCCTGAAGGGCTGACCACAGGACAAATAGTCAAGAGACGAAAAATTACACAGCCAACACAGAAATGTATCCTCCTTCGCATGGAAGACAGGATAATACGTACCGTGCAAAGAAGGACGCCTCTTCTGGAATGTGAAAATTCCTGAAACACTGATGTTCTTTCCTACAAAAATGAGGAAAAACAGGGCCTTACAACTCAGAGACAAACTCCAGCAAGGCAGGCTTAGATCTCCCTAGCTCTCCCCATCTCCTACTGCGAGAGCTATTTTCAGGCACAGAGAGGTTTGCCAGGAAAGAGGAAGAAGTGGATTCTTTCTATCTTCTAAGATGACCCTGTACTTACAGGGCCGGACTTGAGGCTACGAGGAGGAACTCTGAGGGTGCACATCTCTGAGACAGCACCAAGGTAGGCACACTCTCCAGGAATGGCCAAAAACAAGAACAGGAAGCACAAGTTACTACATGGAAGGTCCCAAACCTATATGCAATTTATTCCGAACTTTCTCCTACAAGTGCTCTGAAGAAATCAAGAATAACCAACCTTCTCTACAGGCAATTTTTAAAAAGATTACATATTTATAAAGCTCTGTATTTTAATGGTAGAAAAACTATATTTACATTGAAGGAAGAAAATAAAATACCACTCAAGGCAAACCACCACGACCACCAAGGACACCTTGGTGTTTCCCAAGTCCCCCTTTGTGCATAACATAACCAAATATTCAGCTTTCCAAAAAAATGGTATCCTACTACTTACACTGTTAACACGCTCTTATATACCAACAGAATATGAACATCTCTTCGTGCCAGCAAGTATCCAAAGACCACATCATCTCTCATGGTGAAATAGTATTCAGCTAAATGGGTGTACCATTATTTATGTGACCAACACTGTATTACTGGCAATTAAAGTTGTCTCTGATTTTTATTATTTTTTGTGTGTGTGACAGGGTCTCACTTTGTCACCCAGACTCACTGTACAATCTCAGCTCACTGTAACCTCCACCTTCCAGGCTCAAGTGATCCTCCCACCTTGGCCTCCTGAGTAGCAGGGACTACAGGCATGTACCACTATGCCTGGCTAATTTTTTGTATTTTCTGTAGAGATGAGGTTTTGCCATGTTGCCCAGGTTGGTCTCAAACTCCTGAGCTCAAGCAACTCACCAGTGTCAGCCTGCCAAGGTGCTAGGATTACAGGCGGGAGCCACTGCGCCCTGCTGATATTTTAATGTTGCCATCAATGCTGAGATAAACATCTCTGTAAATAAGTCACTGTGCACATTCTTAAGTACTCCCTTAGGTTAAATTCCTAGAAACACACTTGCTGAACCAAAAGGTGAGCATCCTAGAATGCTTTCAGCATGAGCCTGCAAGCGCACATTCAGTCATGACACCTCTATGTACTTGAGAGTTGGTTACACTTACCCATCGACAATAAATACAAAGAAAGAGAACCAAGCTACTCAAAATCTGGAAAAAGGCAAAGTCTCTGCTGCTTTGGCATAGTCACTACGCGCTGTGGCATGTCTTTCTGGTCTTTCATGTGCATAGATTTTGTCCATGGCTGGAAGCCCAGGGCACACCTCACTTAGTACACCAGATAAAAACATATCAACAACAAACATTCATCAAGTGCTCACCATGTACCAGACCCTGGCGTAAGCATCTTACACGTCTGAACTTCTCTAATCCTCACAACAACCCTATGTGTAGGTACTATCATCACTCCCATTTCCCAGAAGAAAAAAACTGAGGCACAGATGGGTTAAAGAACTTGCCCAAAGGACACGCACCCATGGTAAAGGGCCAGAATGATACCGAACCCAGGGAGTTGTGCTCCGGAGTCAGTGCTCAGACCCTTAGAAGGACAGATACATTCATCCAGTCTGCTGCACAGTCTATATAAGGATCATTTTTAATGGCCACCTCGTAGAATCAAAATCAGAAAAAATCAGTAACGTTTATAAAAGCTTATGAAAAACCTTGAAAACCAGATACGATGTATTCAGATTTGGGGTAAGAAAAAAAGCCTACCGAACTCTTGGACTTTCATCATGACTACCACGCAAATAGTAACTTCCATCCAATGCTCATAAACTTATGTAGAACCATGTCAACCAACAAAAGAGACCATTCCAAGGCCACGTAGGATAGTGGCCAGGGTAACAAGCCAGGAAGATGTAAGTGGGACTGTTTCAGCTTAGTCTAGAATAAAAAACTTACCCCTAATACTTACAAAATAAAACACAGGGATACTATACCTCCTGTCTTCCACTGCAAAGGCTAAATACTTAATAAACACACAGCATCAATAAAATATAACAATTTTAAACTATAAAAAAAGAACTATTCCTAAAGGACAGAGAACAACAACAGTACTAATGGCGCCTAACATTTACTGAGCACTTACTGTGTACTATCTACAGAGAGCTCTGTCTGCATTAATTCAGTCAACCCTAAAGGAAGCACAATTATCCCCATTTTAGAGACATGGAAACTGAGTCACAGAGAGGTTAAATCTTTGCCTGAGATTCCACAGCCAGCAAATGACAGCAAGATAAGAGTACAAGCAGTGTGCCCTCAGAGGGCACAGCTATCAACAGCATGCCAGTCTACTCCCGTTACAATGTGAGATGAACATTATACTCTGTATAATGAAGCTATAGACTCTTGTGTGATCTATTACAGCAAATCCCTAGACCGTTCTGAGTCCACAGCCAGCTCCCCACATCAGCCTTGGATCGACGCTGCAGAACACCTCTGTTAAAAACAGACCCACAGGATTAGTAACAAAGCTTAAAAGAAAAACAAAACACAAAACCATTAATGGTGTTAAAAAAAATAAAATCAACAAGTCTGATTCAATCGAGGACCCGAAGGTAAAAACCAAGAGTTTACCTAACGTGTAAGGGCTGGAATATTCAGGAGTTTCTACATCGTCTTGCGGCAAATAACCTGTGTCCTTGAGTGACCTTGAGCAGGTTCGCTTTTCTGGGCCTCCATTTACTTCATTATTCAAATAAAAGAGCAAAAGCAAAGAGGGGCTGGACTTATTTAGGAAGATGTCAAAGCTCTAGTGTCCCTTACAGCTCTAAAAGTGTTATGATCTTTTAAGCTGGCTCAAGTCAAATCTCATTCTGATTTCCAGTTTTCCTTCTCACTTTCTGATTTTCAAAGCTGCCTGGTAACCTCTCCTCTAGGTCAAAATGGCTCCTCTTTCTGAGTCTCGCTCATCCTTTCTTTCCCAATTCCAGCGAGCATATCTCACTCCCACACTCCACCCCGACTCCGTAACAAACAGCCCAGTTAAGAGCGGAGGAATGCGACTCACACAGCTAAGTCCCTAAAATCGGGGAAATGTTGTACTGTTCTTCCTGAACAGAAATCTCACTCTGTGCCGAGAAAGAACTGGGAACCCGAAGCCCCTTTGGTTCACAGTACCCTCTCCCAACCGAAAGTGTTCAGAGTGCAGCGCTGCGTCTTGTTGACAATGACAGCAGCCGTGCTCAGCAGTACCATATGGGATCCACAATTTAGCTCCATTAATGCTCTTAATTTGAAGACATCAAGCCCTAATTACACACTGGGTACTAAAAAGGCAAAACCCTTCCCTGGTGCCAGCTACTTAGTGGTACTCTGTTGCCTTAACAGCTGGTTGAGGTAGATTCAGGCCAAGTCGGGGCCTGTGAGCTCTCTCGGGTGGAAGACACCAGCTCCCGGAGCAGAAACAAATGGGAACAATAGACTCTTCTTGCCCACTTCAATCCAGCAGGGTGATCCCCTCGAGTTCCAGTGGGTCACCCATTTTCGTCTAATTCTTGACTTGCCCAGTGGAACGTGCAAGGGTTGTAGCCATTGGTGAGCCTAAAGAATGGGTTTACCAGACCCAGGTTTGTCCCCATCTCCACGTGGGGCCACGTCACTCCACAGGGAGACCGCTGCTCACCTCCTGCTCCATGTTGCCATGCAGTCGTAGGAATTTTAATCGCGTGGAGGCAGATGGCAACTGCCCTGATGCCGGGGCCCCTGAGCTGCTCGGCAGGGTCTGCAGGAAGAGGCTGTAGTGGAACTCCACCAGCTCGCAACTTGAGAAAAAGACAACCATCTTCTGGTCTGTCTCAAACTACATTGACACAAAGGGAGGAAAAACCCACATATCTTAAGATTAGGTGACATTAAAATGAGTATTTCTCTAAACTACACGGTCATGCTGACCCCTACTTGGAAACAAAGGTGACTACCTTTGAATTATTTAAAAACCAAAAACAAAAACAGTGATACTCCACTCAACAAAGAATGCAGGAGAGGAAGTGACATAGCGATCATTTCAAACAGGTTTTCCTTATCTGACAAAAATAAACACACTTTGGAGTGCAGCTGTGCAGAGCTGCGTTCCTTTCACTCGTCCAGGGCTTGCCACATACAACAGGACCTGGCTGAGACCGCACATATGCAGAATATCCTGAAGCTTCACCCTTAAGTCCTTCCACTCACTATTTTCCCTCATCTCAGAGAAAGTTATCACAGAAATCTAGTAAATAAATATACAAATGCCAGGATTCTTTGAGAAACAGGAGCACAGCCCCTAGGTCTGCCTCACATCCAGCTGTTCCCACCACCTGTGATGTTCCTAATGTCACAGGAGAGATATGCAGGACAGATTTCAAGCTGAACATCACGACTATTACTGACCTCTGATTCTTTACCATAACCCTAAAACCTGACTGAAAGGATGTACATCAAAGTCCACCTCCGGAACACAGAGATAAGTTGGAAAACTTTCTCTGATTCCTGGTGTCTCAACTCACTGCTACCTATGCTTAACACAAGAAAGCAGGCCTTTCTTCCCTGGATCAAGTCGGCTCTAGCCCACAGTCCTACCTTGCATTTCTGAAGGATGAAGGCCGCTAGGCAGACAAGCCTCAGTTTGCTGGGAACGACGGTCACGTGCTGCTCCAGACTCTCTGGTATCGCAAAGCTGTCCAGCTCATCGCCAGGTGCTGGAGGACAGACCTCCTGGACCGCTTTGTCCTTTGGGTTCAACTGGTCACGGCTCTCATCCAGGACACAAATCCTGACTGGATCATGCAAACTGATATCAGCTAGCCGCGTGACACCTTGGATAAAAGTGAGAAGGGCAAAGCGGATGACAAACACACTGTAAAACTGGTCACAAAAGCGTACCCCTGCACACAGCAGCCACCCATGTATGTTAGGAAAGTCCCCATGGGTATCATCACGTCCCAGCACTGATCTGCCCTAGTGCCAATTTGTGTGCTGCAGGGAGATCTACCAATTTGTTTCCACAGCCTAACAACCAACCCGTACTAACATTCCACAAACACTCACCTATAGAACAGTATCCAAAGAATAGCAACAGATGCTGTGCCCACCCCCACCTCGCCTAAGGGTTCTTTGGTCAAGTAAAGTTATGGCAAACCTTGGATTTCAAAGGTTTCACAACAGCTTCCTTGCTATAAGTAGCGCTCTCAGGGCCTTTATTGTGTTAATGTGCCCTGAAAATATCCAAGGGGGGGCATGTGGGGCATTTCTCAAACTTTTTTGACCACGGAATCCCTTTTCCACAAGCTATCCCTCCCAATTAATGTTACTTAGAACACGCAGAACAGTGAGGGGCCACATGAATGGCATCTGGTACAGACACATCGCAATGTGGCCTAGTAAATCAAGGAAACCAGACACAAGAACGTGAACGCTACACTGTTGGTCAGACAATTCACTGTGTGGGGTGATTCTGGTAAAGTGATGCAACTTTTCTAAGCCTACGTGTTCCCAATTACAAAAGAGAGCTAAGAATTTCCATATCATATGGATGAAAGACAGAGAAGAGCTGCTTCAATAATATATTTTTTAAGTTCAATAGCTCTTTAGGAGGAAGAATGATTACATTAAAATGCACTCAGTTAAGACGCCACCATCTTCAGTGCAAGGGCCCTGCTCTCTGTGGGCTGCAAGTGCAAAAAAACCCCCCATGAAACCACCAAGCCAACAGCAGCCAGTCTTTCCTCGTTCTCACCCCTGCCCTTTCTCCCTTTCCCCATGCGCCGGGGCACATATCTGTCTTGGATGAGTGGAAGAGGGAAGCTGGCGGTGTACAGTTTCAAAGCCAGTCTTCGAAGGACATCTCTCTCCCTGCCCCCCACCTCCCTGAGGTTGAGAATCACTGCAATAAACAACCGGGATTCAATCCAGGTCCCTCCTCTTCATTAACAAAAAAAAGGTCCCATCACTTCTTTTCAACTCACCTTCTGTGAGGGTCGCTGATAGCAAGACATTCTGTCGTTTTTGGCATTCAGCATTTACAGCATTAAGTATCACTGTCATGTCCTTTTCAAAACCCAAATCCAGGATTCTGTGGTTTTAAGAAAAGAAATTTTTATCTCTATGAAGAGCAAATGTGGTCTAAGGGGCTAGAGAAGTCGCAACAAGGGGAGCAGAAACAGCCCTTCTCTTCCACCTGTCATCATCCCGGGACGAGACTCACCTGTCTGCTTCATCAAACACCAACCACCGCAGCCGACTAAAATGAATGTTCTTTGTGGATTTTATATGATCCACAAGACGTCCAGGAGTTGAGATAAGGATATTTATTCCTTTGCGGAGTCTGTTTAAAATTATATATCATAAAAGAAAGTAAATCAAACAAGGCTACACCAACAGAAAACACAGGAAAAAGGCAAAAGAGGCAGACTCATCTCATGCACAGTGCAAACATGCCACAGCCCGAAATCATGAAAAACAGAATGACAACTGGGTGGAAAGCTGTGCTCTGGTCTTTCCCTCTACTGTGAAATGCAACTGTTAAGATCTGAAATTACATTAAAATCACAAAACCTTAACTTCGAAAGGAATCATAACTACATAAGCCAGTGCTGTTTATCTGATTCATAAATCCTTTCTAGAACCTTCCAAAGACATTGTCATCTAGCCTGTTCTTGAAGGTTTCTGTGCCAGGGAATCTATCATCTGAGCAAGTTATCCCATGCCAATGTGCTGCAATTACTAGGACACTTTTTTCTTACGCTAAACCCTTAATGTAACTACCATACAACGGGGCTCAGCTATGTCCCATGGGTTATATACAATAAATCTCATTTCTCATTCCCAAACAACCATTTTCCTATTGTGCACAGTAATAAAAGCCTCCAATTTTTAAGACATTTTTTTTTCTTTGTAGAGACGGAGATCTTGCTATATTGCCCAGGCTGGTCTCAAACTCCTGGTCTTAAGTCATCCTCCTGTCTTGGCCTCCCAAAGGGTTGGGATTACAGGCATGAGCCACTGCACCCAGCCGAGCTGGGGATATTTTCCAGCTTCCCTTGCAGTTAAGTATAGTCATGTTTCTGTTTTAGCAACGGGATAAAAGGGTAAAGGGAACATGTCAATCACACAAGCACCTTCAGAGGGAGCAGGTATGATCATCTCTGTATCTGCTGGTAGGAAATTAGATGCAATGGTTGGAGTGCCTGCAACTATCTAAGACTATGAGGTAACCTTAAAAATGGAATCCTTTCATAGCGGCACAAAAAGACAGAAAGAGCTTGAGCCCTGACACTGGAGCACCAGGCCAGCCTTGGACTGGCTCCGTCAGATTTCTTAAACGTGAAAGAAAAATAAACCCTGTATACTGTTTGTGCTGCTGTTATTTGTTATTATTGTTATTATTTACAGCTGAGTCAAGCCCTCACCAATGCTTTGAGGCTTTAGGTTTCATGTTTACTCCTCAGTTATAGACTACATACATAATTATTGAGCACTAATATTAAGCTATAATACAATACAAATGTTTTCAAAAGAATGAAGACAATTTGAGATTTACTTGTTGCAACAGTTTTCAACTGACACCCATTGCAAATCCTAGTAAAGAAAAGAATGAACACATTTGATCGTAAGAAGCAAGTCACAAAGCATTATATAAGTTTATGGTCTTGTTTTTGCAAAAGCAAACAACGAAACCCCAAACTCTCAATGAACACAAAAGTGAGTCACACCCAGGTGGATGTATACTAAACCAGGGATGCTATCGGGCATCTGGGAGGTGGGAGTTAAGAAGGTGACAGCACTGTTACTAGCGACATCAGAAGGAAACCTGTTTGTAGGTTTAATATTTAAAAAAAAACAGCACCGTCTAGAGGTGACCGCTCCCCACTGACTCAATCTGTCCCTGTGCACCGGGACTAGGAAGCAGAGCCTGAGACAAAGCTCTCAGCAGGGTTAGAAGGACCCAGCCTTACCAAATAGGAAGGCAGGACAAAGAGATTCAAGAAGGAAATAACCAACAAACCTCTCCCTACCTGGCCTTTTCTGATTTTCTCTTCTCTCCACCCATTAACAGTCCAGGCACAATCCAGGTGAATGGCTACAGAAAGATAGCAGATCAGAGTCAATGCAAAGCCCCCTTTACTAATATAAGACACTGACTCCAAATTCCCTTTCCTTAAAAAGGCATGAGAAAGAACTGAAGCTTCCCACTGTATAAGGTGTAATTGTGCAGACACAATCCCCAGCGTTGCCACACCCACGTTCACTATCAGCAGTAACTTGAATTATAGGTCTACAACCAGCTTCTGCCATAGTAAGAGAGAAATGTGAGCTTCTTAAATCATTCAAGCAGCTTCCCTGTCTTTCCCCACAGAGCCTGAATTGAAAACACATTTCGGCAAGTCTATTGCGTTTTTTGGGGTTAAGATAAAACCCAAGCAACACCCTTCCCTACTCTCCACCCCTAATAAAAGGAAGGATGGATCAATTCATGATGTAATTTGGTGAGCTGGCAGGCTTTGACTCTGCAGCCTTCACTCTCCTTTCTTAAACCCTACTCACAGCTTTCTAAGTTGCTTTCCACTGGACTGCCATCAGGTTGTACCTGTGAATTTCTGTATTGGCTTGCTAGTAACTATGATGAACGAATGACAGGACTTTATGCACCAGGAATCACTGAGTATCCAGCTAAGTTAGAAACTGGTAGCTTTAGATCAGTAAAAACCCCTAAACTACCTAGAGAAAGCAGAGATATCCAGGCAAAAGGAAATAATTCTTAACATTTTCAGAATAAAGAATAAACTGTGGTATATTAAATCCTTCCTCGAAGTCAGAAAACAACATAAAGTGCTCAGGATTTGCCTTACCTTAAGCAGTTTCTGGACTGTGTCAAAGCTTTGTAGAGCCAGCTGCAAAAATTTTAAAAGTTAGAGATGAACAGGATCCCTTTCCCCTCCGCTTTAAAAAAAAAAAAAAAAAAGACAATGTAATGTGATTAGGATCCAAACTTGGACCTCAAGATTTAAGAAGAAAAAAAATCCTACACACAGAATCTACTCTGAAAATACACCTTGTTCTGCAACCTGTCAGTTTGGGAAAAGAGGGTAAAGACACCACGTCTAAATCTTGGAAATACACAAAAATAGTGTTTTGTGCTCCCTCTGCTGGCTCAAATTCCCAGAGTGCCACACAAGAGAAGTTCAAGTCTGTGGTGCACAAAAATGTAAGGGGATGAAACAAAGTGACCTGAATTTGACTCTCCTTAGAAAGAGAAAGAACAGAGTATGTATGTAGGGTAAACTACAATAGTGGTTCAAAAGGCCAGCCTCTGGGAACTTCACTCTAAAGGTGCAAGAACCGTATTCTACAACTGTGCCAGGGTATCTGAAGACTGGGAGATGGTCACTCCTCAAGTTTATATCAATAAAACAAAAGCAAACCAACAAGTCCGTTAGAGAACAAAGCAAGTGAAAACTAAAGTCGGCTACAACTATTAACGACCTTCAATGCCTCATACAGAATCCCGTTCTCAAAGGATGTATATACAGTTTCCACATATTTAGTATTCATGAAGCATCCTAGAGAAGTAGCAACTTTGCTGCTATAAAAATTTTAATAGCTTCTGTGCCTGCTCCTTCATTGGACTGAGCTGAGATAGGGCACTGCAGGCTGTATAAAAGGCTGACTTCAAATGTTCATCTCTGTGATCAATTCTCTGCAAGAAAGTGATTAGCATTTGATATAGAAACCAGATACCTAATCTGAAGTTGTCTCTGTAGGCAAATAAAATAGATCAGATAGAAGAGATTTCCACCAAGAAAGAAGAATTACATTGAAAAGTTTAAGTTTTTTTTTTTTTTTTGGTAGCAGTAGCTTCTTAAAAAAAAGTTCATTTTCAGAGCCAACTGCTTTTGGTTTTGAATTCAGTTGCAAAATTTTTCATTTTTTTAGCAACTGAACTCAAAACACTATTAAACAGACATTTAATAGTGTCATTAGTTTCTAGACAGTAAGAAAATACTTTTCCATACTTTTGATTCTCAGAGACTACTTGAATTTTTCTCCTTGACAAGAACCAGAAGGATGGTTTCCAGGCAAATGGAACTGGTGTGCAGTGGTTTGTGCAGTAGGAAGAAAAATTCAACAGGACATCAGTGAAAACGTGCTTAAAACCTGCCCCGAAAGGGAGCCTGCTTACCTCTCTCGTTGGCACGAGCACCAAGGCATAGGGGCCATCACTGCGCTGTTGACACAGAAATGCCATGAGTAGGATACACAAAGGCAGACTCCAAAGGGACAGGACACAGGGGTAGCTGGTTGTAGAACTTCAGAAGCACTCTCAGTGAAGAAAGGGACAAGATAAGGATGCCCACTGACATGGTTTGACTGTGCCTCCACCCAAATCTCAACTTGAATTGTATCTCTCAGAATTCCCACATGTTGTGGGAGGGACCCAAGGGGAGGTAATTGAATCATGGGGGCCGGTCTTTCCCGCTTTTCTTATGATTAAGTCTCACAAGATCTGATGGGTTTATCAGGGGTTTCTGCCTTTGCTTCTTCCTCATTCTCTCTTGCTGCTACCATGTAAGAAATGCCTTTTGCCCTGTGCCATGATTATGAGACCTTCCCAGCCATGTGGAACTGCAAGTCAAATTAAACCTCCTTTTCTTCCCAGTCTTGGGTATGTTTTTATCAGCAGCATAAAAATAGACTAATATACCCACTAACCCCATCATTCTAGAATACTGTTCTAGAGGTCCTGGCCCATACAATCAGACAAGAGAAAGAAATATGATGTACAAAATTAGAAAGTAGGAGACAAAAGTATTGTTAGCAGATGATGTTATTTTATCTTAGAAAAAAAAAAACCCGTAAGAGAATTAACTAAAAACCTATTACAAACAAGATAATTTTGTCATGTAGCTGAGTGCAAAATTCATATGCAAAAATCAATAGCCGGCCAGGCACAGTAATTCATGCCTGTAATTCCAGCAATTTGGGAGGCCGAGGCGGGTGCATCACCTGGGGTCAGGAGTTTGAGACCAGCCTGGTCAACATGGTGAAAACCTGTCTCTACTAAATATACAAAAATTAGCTGGGCATGGTGGCAGGTGCCTGTAATCTTAGCTATTTGGAAGGCTGAGGCAAGAGTATCGCTTGAACCCGGGAGGCGCAGGTTGCAGTGAGCCAAGATTGCACCATTGCACTCTAGCCTGAGCGACAAGAGTAAAACTCCTTCTCAATAAGAAAAAAAAAAAAAACCAATAGCCTTCCAATATAAAAAGTTAAAAACTACAATGAAAGTAAAAAAATCACACTTTTAATAGCAATAAAAAAGATAAAAATAAGCTTAGCAAAAAAATACACAAAATCTCTATGAAGAAAATTTTAAAACACTTCTGAGGGGCATAAAGTAAATTTTGAATAAACGAAAAGATACATCCTATTTCTGGAAAAGAAGATGCAATAGTACATATAAGCTAATTCTCTCTAAATCATTCCATAAATGTAATGTAATTCTAATAAAAATGCCACAAATATGTGTATCTATAAAATAACGTATATAACCAGACAACCTGATTTGAAAGTTCATATGGAAAAATAAATGTACAAAAATAACCAAGACATTTATGAAAAATGTATCAGATGTTAAAATAATTTAAAGCTACACAATTACAAACAATGACACTGGCACATGAGTAGACATTGTAACAGCAAAGAAAGTTGAAAATAGAATCAAATAGATACCAAAATTCAGAAAATAATATGAAGGCCATTTTATATAAGCAAGAAAAAGATGGTTTACTTCCAAAGTCCTGTGAGAAAAAAATAGTTAGGAAAACAAAGCTGGAATTAAGTTGTCCTTTAACAGATGACATAAAACTCAGAAACCTTAAAAGAAAACACTAAAAGTTTTATTACCTAAAAATTTTAAATTTCAGAATGGAAAAAGGATACCTAAACAAAACCAAGGGTCAAATGATAACCCAGGAGGAAAATATGCCACAACTGAGAGAAAGAGCTAATTTCCTTAATTTATGTATTTTTAAAAGCCCTGGTTTTTTTTTTTTTTTTTGAGACAGAGTCTTGCTCTGTTGCCAGGCTGGAGGACAGTGGCACAATCTTGGCTTGCTGCAACCTCTGCCTGCCGGGTTCAAGTGATTCTCCTGTCCCAGCCTCCCAAGTAGCTGGGACTACAGGTACACACCACAATGCTAGGCTAATTTTTGTATTTTTAGTAGAGATCAGGTTTCACATTAGCCAGGCTGGTCTCGAACTTCTGACATCCTCGGCCTCCCAAAGTGCTGGGACTATAGGCATGAGCCACCACATCCAGCCCTTTATTCATTTTTCTATTTGAATTGGGTTTGTTTTTTTGAGATGAAGTCTTGCTCTATCACCCAGGCTGGAGTGCAATGGCATGATCTAGGCTCACTGCAACCTTCGCCTCCCAGGTTCAAGTGATTCTCCTGTCTTAGCCTCCCTTGTAATAAGATTACAGGCGTGTGCCACCACACCTGGCTAATTTTTTTTGTATTTTCGTAGAGACGGGTTTCACCATGTTGGCCAGGCTGGTCTCGAACTCCTGACCACATGTGACCCACCTGCCTCGGCCTCCCAAAGTGCTGGGATTACAGGTGTGAGCCACTGCACTCAACTTCTTCTTCCTTTTCTCCTCCCTTCTATACACCCAGGTGTGGTGGCGCACTCCTGTAATCCCAGCTACTTGGGAGGCTGAGGCAGGAAAATCCTTGAACCAGCGAGGCAGTGGTTTCAGTGAGCTGATATCATGCCACTGCACTCCACAGCCTGGGCAACACAGCAAGACTCTGACTCAAAAAAAAAAAAAAAGAAGAAACCTAACGCAGCTGAGAGCACTGGGAGGGTATGGGGAAACTGGACCTTCTCCACCGCTGTGGGAGTGCACACTGGCATATTCCCTTTCTAGTTTAATTTTGGCATAATTATCTACTAAACTAAAAATGCAAATTCCACTTACAGAAATTTCTCCTACAGAGCATATGTGTGCGTAATGAGGTTGTGGAGTATTTTCAGACTGTAGAGTATTTATAGTGGCTGGTGTGTAGCAAAATACTGAACATAATATAAATTCCACCAACCAACATGAGAATGAATCAGTAATTCACAGTACATACATACAATGAAATGCTAGGTAGTCAACAAAAAGAACAAGGCAGCCAGTATGGTGCTAATTAAGGAGCCCAAAACACATCAAAAGAACCAAAGCAAGGCACAGAACATCCTGCATAACAAAGCAACCACACGTGTATCAAACCGAGCCGAATAGAAAAACAAACCAAAAAACTTCACAACGAAGTGGTAAGAGGAATTATATATACTCATATTTGCTTGATATGCACAGAATTTCCCTGGGAGGATATACAAGAGACTGGTAATAACCACCATGGCATCTTGAGAAGCAAACTGTGCCACCAGGGGAAAGTGGGAGTAGAATGACTTTACTTTTCACTATATATATTTTCAGCACTCTTCGAAATTTTTAAAACATCTATGGTACATTATATCTAAAAAGTATTAATAAAAAAAAAGAAACCAAAGTAATCTGAAAAAAGCCCCTAAGCCAATAGTGCCTTTCACATTAAAAGTGCTTAAAGACACTGAATGAATGAATCAAAACAACGTTAGTGCCAAAGCTAAGCCCAGAGTTAACAGCAAATTCAATTACAAGTATGGTTTTCGTGTTTTGCATGAAACATTTACCCATTAAGAAGAAAAGGATTTGGAATTCAAACCAGAGCCGTCTGTACTCAACATCGACTTTGAGACTACACTGAACGCAAGCCAGGAATGGTAAATATGCTAGTACAACAGAAGCAATGTGCCACTGCGTGACGTTAGGAGATTCTGACATTTCAAAAGGTGTTTCTACACAGAGAAGAAGAAAGAAAAATCAATTCCTCACAGGGCACAAGTAAGTGAGGGAGGATGGATACGATGTTGAAAAAAAAAAAATCAGAGCAAAAATAACTGAAGAGTGCGAACACAGAAAAACAGTCCATTCTCCTGCTAACACCAAAGTAATTTAAGAATCTGTTGGGTGCCTTCAATTTGCTGTGCCCTCCAGATAAGTTTTTTACAGGTCAAATCATTTTACAATGAACTCCAAGGGACTATACTGAGTATTATCTGAAATAAGTGAATTAAATTGAGGCTTGGAAAACTGTGTTTCTACTGAATATTCCAGTCTTTAATAGAATGACCTATTTGTGATTTTTAAAAAATATTGCAGCAAATAAAAAACAACATGGCTTATTAATGGTTCTGAATGTAACCAATCAAATCATTGCCCCTCCACATAGCCACATGACCACGCTGCTTATGATGGCCAAAGCATGATGTCACCAGGCACTGGATGTCAGGTCTCAACACTGCACATGCATTAGCTCAACCTTGATCCCAGCCCTTGGAGACAGGCACTGCTATTGTCCCTGTGCCACAGACAAAAACACTGAAGCACAGACGATGAAACAATTTGCCTGAAGTTACCCTGAGACCCAGGAGCGAGCAGAGCTGCCCACCACACCATCCCCCCGATGTGTATGTCATCAAATCTCTCTCATCCTGCAGTCACGGATCTACAAAATCAGAGTTGGGCTAAGCTCAACTGTATAAGCCATTCCAGCTCAAATAGTCCAAATTCTCCAACCAGTATAAAGAAAAAACTCTCCACTGGCAAGACGTTCTCCTGGAGTATGTAAGTAGACTCATCTACTTATACTCATCTACTTATACTTAAATTTACTACATGATTACAGCAAATTTACATGTATTCTTCTGTATGTGCCAGGGACAATGCTAAGCACTTCACAGAAATTCAAGTAACAAGGCAGGAATATTTGCTCAAGTTCACAAATAGTAATTGAAAAAATATTTTTTTTAATGGCTACACTGAGTTCCACCTCTGGATGATTTTGCAAGATTTCTTTCACTGATTAAAAGTAATTCTTAGCCTATTCATTTTGAATGAATTCAGGCTTATAATTTCAGACTTACAAAAAATTTGCATGAGATGGGCACAGTGGCTCACACCTGTAATCCCAGCAATTTCGGAGGCTGAGGCAGATCACTTATGGCCAGGAGTTCGAGACCAGCCTGGTCAACATAGTGAAACCATGTCTTTACTAAAAATACAAAAATTAGCCGGCTGTGGTGGCAGGCACTGGTAATCCCAGCTACTCGGGAGGCTGAGGCAGAAGAATCGCTTGAACCTGGGAGCTGGAGGTTGCAGTGAGCTGAGATTGTGCCTGGGTGACAGAGCGAAACTCCATCTCAACAAAAAAAATTTTTGCATAAAAAGTATAAGGAGTTTTCATATACCCTTCTCTCAGCTTCTCCGTATGTATTATCAATTATCAAAACCATAGTATAATTATCAAACTGTGAAGTTAACACTAATTCAATACTATGATTAATCTACTAACCTTATTGAAATTTCATCAATTGACCTGTTAATGTCCTATTTCCAAACTAGGATCCAATCCAGGACTACATGTTGTATTTTGTTGTCATGTCCCCTTTAATCTGGGTAGTTCTTTAGTATTTCTTTGTCTTTTATAACCTTAACACTTTCCGAAAATACTGGCCAGTTATTTTGCAGAATGTCACTAGATTCGGGTTTGTCTGGCATCTCAAGATCAAATTCAGGTTATGAATTTTTGGCATGAAGGGATGTGTCCACCACAGTACATTGTATCAGGAGGCACATGAGGTCAGAATTTCTCATTACTGGTGATGCACATTGAATCATTCGGTTAAGGTGGTGACAGCCAAGCTTCCTGACTGGAAAGTTACTGCTTTTCCCTTTGTAATTAAAAAGTATCTTGTGTAGGGATACTTTCAGACTATGTAAATAACCACTCCCCCCCAGCCTCCCCCCACCGCCACCGCCACACTGTCATCCACTCATTTTAGTATCTATGATAACTCATGCCTCAAACAATTGACTGTGGCATTTGTCAAATGGTGACTTCCTACTTCTATCATTTCTACATTTATTAGAGTTCTACCGTAAAGAATTCTACCTTCTCCCTCATTTATTTTTATCAGTTTGGACCCATGGATATTTTGTTTTCGTTTATGGACTGCAATACAACACAATTATTATTTACTTACTCAAATATCAGGTAGGCTAGATATACTGTTAATTCTGCATATCCAAACTGAGAAAAACAGTAATCGATTAGCTTTTGTCTGTTTTTTTTGCACTCCCCTCACTTTCTATATCCGTTCTTACCACTTCCTCTCAGCTGAGAATAATGAGGGCTATATTTGTGGGATCCTGGGCTGGTGTTTGAAATGAAGCCTCTGCCCAGGGTCACAGCAGTTAACTGGCCTCCTAGGGAACCCAGGCACTAACTTAACATGTTTCACAACTAAATTCTGGATAATCTCAAAAATGAAGCAGCCCAACTTGCCATAATATTAATATTTCAGCTAACTGGGTGCTTGTTTTCATATTTACTGTTCATGAGACACCACTGTTTTAAATATGAAGTTCAGCCTTCTTGGTCAAAAGTAAACACCACATTGGAACTTAGGATAGAAGGTTAAAATGTAATGCTTTATATACAACACAGACTTGAGCATAAATGGATAGCTGAAAATCAAATCACCTTCAGACTTTTATTGAGTGATCGTTCTGTGAAAGGTCCCATGGTAGGTACTGTGGAAGACATACACACTGGTCCCTATTTTAGCACAGCAGCCAGTAATTAACCATCGCTGTGTCTCCACACAGAGCAAGGAGCTTGGTCTCTGCAGCCAAAGAGAACGGAGGTAGAAATCTAGTTCCACCATTCCTTGTTGCATGGCCTTGGTTATTTAACTTTCCTAAGCCTCTGTATCTCTTTGTAAAATCTGGATCACAGTAATACCTATAACGTGGTGGGGGAGAGAGCAGTTAAAGATTTAAGAAGGTAACACATGCGAAGTATCACGCCTGACACAGGGAGAGCATTTTACAAAGCATTTTACTATTATACTTACTATGACAATTGTGAAGTGTATTTATTCTACTCTAGGCATAGTCTCTAGATACAACACATTTATGTAATAAATAAATTAAAAGGAAGTGAAAAAATACTAAGTGAAAACAGATTCTTTCAGTCCTTGTATTTCTGTTATGGTTCAGTTTGACAGTTGCTTATGCACTAACAGCAATGACAGAAAAATACATTTTATACACACCTGTATTTTTGACTTCATTGCTTGAAGGGACTGGACCACAGGGATGCAATAGGCAAGAGTTTTACCTTCAAAAAAAAAAAAAAAAAGCAAAAGCAGTTAAAAATCACACACCCTACAGATGTAAGAAAAGCAAAGAATGCAAAGAAAACAGGCTCTGCCATCTTCCAGTAGTACTAAATTCAGGGGAAAGGGAAGCTGCTCATTATACATCGAAGAGAGGTGAAAAGGAACTTCCTTCCCCTGTCTGCCACAAATCCCAGTTTTGCTTTGTAAAATCAGTACTTCTAAAAACTAGAAGCCTCAGTTCTTTTATTCATCTAACAAGAGAGAATGATATGTCTCCCAAATTACACAGAAGCTCAACTTGATGGCTGTCTGAAGGAGTCAGAAAATTCCTCCTCTGAAGTCCTCCCTACCCTCTCAGTTGAGCTTCGGTGGTCAATTACATCTCCTCTGCAGTGCTGACGTGATTGGGAGCCAGTCTGTACTCCACAGCTAATCTCTAATGACGGAGAAACCAACAGATGGCAAAAACTTTAGGTCTCCAGCCTTCTGAATGGTGGCTGAGCTGGTGGGAGTAAAGGATAGCTGACCAGCCGAGGGCACACGAGGGTCAAAACAGCAAGTCCAGACTGGCCTGGAACACAGCAGAAACAGCGTTCTGTCCTTGAGCACAACTGGCACCTGATCAGCGTATGCTCAGGCCAGAAATCCCTCTGTGTTTAAAACATTCATTCTCCACTAGACTGAGAATGGGTAGCCCTGGCCACAGAGTGTGGGACTTGGTAAAGCCCCGAAATAGGCACTGAGGAAATTATAGCCGAACTTGACTACTTCCCAGTCATTCCTCATCGTGGCACCATCAACTGCCCCTTCCTTTCATTATGTGAACACATTCAGGGCTCTAATCAAAAGCAAGCATGGCCTCCCTCCCCCCAAACAAAACAAAATTGCTGCCACCACCAACCCAGACACCTCATGGCAAAACCTACTGCAGGACCATGGGCCTGAGCAGAGGAAAAAGGGCAGAGATGAAATGAGACTAACCTGAGCCCGTCTGAGATCTCACGAGAGCATCTCTGCCTTCCAGCAACACAGGAATACTTTGCTTCTGAACACTGGGCCACCGAAAAAAAGAACACACCTTATCTATATCATCCAGTTACAGACAGAAATGCAGGATACAGAAAAGGCAACTGCCCACAATAGGATTCAACTAGACGGCCAACTTAGAAGTTACTGAAGCATTCAGAAAAAAGGTGCAAAGAAACTTCTGATGATTAGAAAGCTCAAACCCTAGTTACATTTCTGGAACTTAGCCTGAAAATGGTGAGGCAAGCCAGAGACTGCTCATTCTATTAAACTAATTCTTTAAAAAATGGAACAAGTGGCCAGGCGGGGTGGCTCATGCCTGTAATCCCTGCATTTTGGGAGGCCGAGGCGGGTGGATCACCTCAGGTCAGGAGTTTGAGACCAGCCTGGCCAAGATGAAGAAACCCTGTGTGTACTGAAAATATAAAAAATTAGCTAGGCATGGTGGCACACGCCTATAATCCCAATTACACGGGAGGCTGAGGCAGGAGAATTGCCTAAACCTGGGAGGCAGAGGTTGCAGTGAGCAGAGATTGAGCCACTGCACTCCAGCCTGGGCAACAAGAGCAAAACACCATCTCAAAAAAAAAAAAAAAGGAACAGGCATGATGACAAATCAGAGGTACCACAAAGTGTATCACACACTCTCTTGCTATCACTAACAGAAATATGAAACACAATGAAACACAATGGAAAGGTTTCCACGCAGGAAGAAGGTTTCCACGCAGGAGAGCAGGAGGAAGCTCGCCAGATATTCAGAGAGCCAGCAGCTCTCCGGATTCTCCAGGAAAAGGTTACGGACATGCTGAGATGTGTGTCTACACATGTATTTTAAACCAAGAAACAAAACAGACGCAAAAATCACTTAAAGTTGGTTGACCAAACAAAGAAAAAACTTGTGGGGAGGTTCCTTAGTCTTTAATATTCTTACTGATTTTTACTAAAGTAAAAGATCATTATTAAAATGCACAGAAGCATAAATACTCAAAACAAGGAAGCTCATCTGCCCCACACCTTTTACTTCTTTATTTTCCAGGAGTCATTCCCTATAACGAACACTGACAACACTTTTTCAGTATCCCATTCTATCCAACTGAACATTTCCTCTTGACTTTTTGGTTGATCCTAATTTTTACTACTAAGAAATGACATGGTCGCATTCTCTATTTTGGCCAGATTCTTTTCAGGGAAGCACAGAAAACAGCGGAGCTCATGCGGCCCACCTTCTGGATGAGACATCTCTTGCAGTTGAGAGCCAAGGGCAGAATTGGATGGAAAGCCGGTCTTTCCATTTAACAGGTGGACAGAATGAGTAGCTAAGTGAGATGACAACCCTTTATGGTCAATAACCTGGCGCTCGCTGTTTTCTAATGCCAAGACACAAATTTGGTCTGCCTTGCACAGACAGGTTTCATCTGGTTATACCCACTTAAAGCCTAGGAAATCAAGTTAGCATGAAGTTCTTACCTGGTCATACTAGACATTTTTAAGACCGTATTTATTGTGGAAATCTAAAAGAGAAGAAAAAACTTTAATATTTTGATACAAAATATTTAATGGAAATTACACAAAAAAGGAGGAACTGTTGAGATGACAGCGACTACTATGAGCAAATTAATTCCTCCCCCCAGGTGGTGCTCTCTACTCGGGGTGATTCTGCCACCCGCCCCAACTCTCTGGGGACACGGGGCAATGTCTAGAAAAATTTTGCTTGCTATAACTGGGGGGGGGGGCACTACTGGCATCTAGTGGGTAGAGGCCGGGGATGCTGCTGAACAACCTACAATGCACAGGACAGTCCCCAAAACTAAGAGTGACCTAGCCTAGAATGTCCACAGCACCAAGTCTGAGAAACCCTGTTCTACCCTGCAGGTGAGAAACAAGCTTAGGTAAGCCACCCATGAAGGGGTAGGCTGTAACCATACGAGCAGAGGAAACCAAGTCTGCCTAAAAGTTAATATATATATGTATATACACATATTTTTTTACTCATGAGTCTGAAGAACTCACTTTTTTCCTTTAAAGTGTCTGTGTGTTTGCAGAGCACACACTAAAATACTCTTCTTCCCCCACTTCTCTAAAACTGTAGATGTCCCTTAACAGCAAGATGCCAGCACAGTTCCCTCTCCTATGGTCACTGTGACATCTGCCACCACAAATGGCTTCACCACCACGCTATCCAATAAACAGGAAGCTGTTTAAAGTTTAGCAAGTGACATCCTGATCCTAAATTGTATCAGCCGAGGAAAGTCTTCAGTACTTTAAGACAAAACAAAACAAAAAAAAAACCCAGAGGTGGGGCCGGTGGGGGCCAGAAAGCAGTCAACAGTAAACTAAGCACCCCTGAACTGCCCTAGAAGAGTATCATATCAATCTGAGTTCATTCAGATAACTTGGAGCAGACAGAAACAAACTGGCTCCGATTTCTCTTCCTAGAACTGCCATTTCACAGACCTTCTGAACGGACAAACACACCAAAAAAACTGACCCACAAACACTGAAAGGTACACTTACTAAATGTGGGTGGAGGCCCAGTTCATGAAAAGCAGCTGAAGTAAACACTTTTTCTTGCACCTGCTTTACTACAGATCTGCAAATGATGAACAAAAACCCAGGCATCAGTTCCAACAGGAACAAAGAACAGGCAGAACAGATTCTTTTTTTTTTCCTGAGGGGCATCTGCCCCTGGACATACCTGTGGAGTTCTGGAATGTCAGGGTTGTTTTTAAACAGTGATGAAGTCTTAACGCATGGTCTCTCCTCTTGATTTCTATCACTCGTGCTAACCGACTGCTTCTCCGCAGAAAATGCTTTCTGTGTGTTCCCCTTAAAAGTCCTTTGAGTTTCTTTAACACTAGTTTTCTTGGATGGGAGAAATGAAGTTTCGTTCCTCCGTTTCACTGGGGGAGCCTCACTGGACGCTTGGTATTTTCTTTTCGTAGCCTTTGCTTGCTGCGTTGTTCCCAGAAGGAAAGATCAACAAGAGGTGCATTAGTCCATGAAGACAGAGCTCGGAGTGAAGCCTGACTGCCCACAGAATTGCATCTCTCCCTGCAGAGATCATTATGCCCCATATGTCAAGCAACAGTTTAGGGTTTGCAACCAGACTCTTGGACTCAGCTTTTTCCAAAAGGTAAAAAAAAAAAAAAAAAAAGGAAGAAGAAAAAGGAAAAAAAATCTCAGCTCACACATCTACCAGACCTCACCATCCATCTTCACTGTTAAATCAATCAAGATGAGGGTAAGGATCTAGAAGGAACATTTTTCCAGTTGAATGTTAACTAACAGAGTCTGTTTTAAGGGAAGCAAAAAAGCACCTTGTGAAGGGTGTGTCAATCCATATTCCTAGGAATCCATTTACCCAAGGAGAAAAGAGGGGTGGGGGAAAATGAATCTCTTCTCTCCACCAACAAAGCACACCGGAGACCGTGCAGGACAAGTGGGATGCGCCTCCCAGCTGGTGCCCAGGAAGCGGAAACCTTCATTCCCATTCTACCCCTGTGCTTGGATCTGCCATTCTCTCCTCTCAAGCTGCTCCTCCAGATTCAGATGGTCTGGAGAAAATTCCTACTCCTTGTTTCCATTCCAAATGAGAATGCTGCTCCATCCATCACCTCTACCACAATTACTTCCTACCTTCCTTGCCTTTCAAGTCTCCGAGTCCCTGCCTGATTGCCGATTACAGGGTACAAGCACTAGGAATCTCTGGCCTGTTGCTTCTTACTTCCATTATGTGAATGTGGTTAAATTCATGATGTCCAAACTTCCCCTAGGAGAAGAAACATCCAAATCCTCTATTTTCTTTGGCCTTCTTTTCCGATTTACAAATGAATATAAAAGCATCCCTCGAGTAGCCAGTGCTTGTTATTCTGGAGTTGTGGGTTCTCTCAGAATATGTTATTTTCCTCTTTGCTTGAAATAATGACTTGGTTTTACATGTCGGCTTTCCTTAGCCATGACCCTCGGCTTCAGACTAACCCAGCAATAACAACAGTTCTTTGTTCCATAAGGATTCCCTTACCTAAGTAATCAAATACAACTTCAAACATTTAATATTAATAAAGTAAAAACTGACGTATTCCATCTTACAAATTTATTTTTACAAAGTCCCAAGTTTATGAATTTTCAGATGACAGAAAGAGATGACATCAAGTTTCAGGTTTGTTGAACCATTTGCAAGACAGTATTAAATGTGCAGACCTCACCTGATTTACAGACTCAGGACTCTTGGAGCACAAAAATTCCTAAAGGCCACTCCCACCATGCATGCAATTCCTATGACAGGTCCCGGGCAGGTGGACTTGCAGCCTCTCCCTGCACACCTCGGGCATTCCATGAGGTCGCCCATTCTGTTCATGACCAATTCTAGGAATTAGGAAGCTATTTCTGATATGCAAGATCTGCATCCTTCAGACCTAAGGCTGAGGTATACTTTCTGCAGCGACAACGAACAAGCTTACTTTCTCTTACACATAACATTTCTTCTTATATCACATAACTCTCTGTTCTTTCTTCTTTGGACTCAGTATTTCAAATAAGACACAAAGTTTAGATCCCTTATCATCTTGGTAACCCTTTATTCCCATGTCAACATCTCTTTAAAAACAAGTACTCAGAGTTAAAACACATTAGGTTTTCCATTGCTCTTAGGCTAAAACAAAAAATATGTAATATTGTCAGGTGCCATGGTTCATGCCTATAATCCCAGCACTTTGTGAGGCTGAGGTGAGCTGACTGCTTGAGGCTAGGAGTTCAAGACCAGCCCGGGCAACATAGTGAAACTCGGTCTCTACAAAAAAAACACAAAAATTAGCTGGGCATAGTGGTGCATATCTGTAGTCCCAGCTACCCGAGAGGCTAAGTTGGGGGGAATCACCGAGCCCAGGAGGTCAGGTTGTATTGAGCCATGATGACGCCATGATGTCACTGCTCTCCAGCCTAGGAGACAAGTAAGACCCTGGTTCAAATTTTTTAAAAGTCTGTAATATGATCTACAAAGCCCTCTAGAATCTGACCACTGCCCATCTCACCAGCTTCAGCTTTGCTCTCTGCCACTCTGGTCTTCCTGAAATCCCTAGAATGTGCTGTGTGTTCCTTCTACCTCCTTTGCACACGCTACTCTCACACCCAGGACTCCACTCTGCCCCCTGGCTGCCACCCCATCTCATCCTTCAGATGGAGGCTCACCAACTCCTTCCTCAGAAGAGCCTTTCCTGACCTCTCTTCACCCAGTCAAGCCAAGATGCCCTGTTCTTGGCTCTCCTGGCACCCTTACTCTTCTCCATCGCATTGGGCAAAATAATAAGCATAGCATGGAGCTCACTGCTTCGTGTCTGTCTTTCCCATTAGATCGTAAGCGCCACAAGAAAGGGACCAGTCTGTCCTACACAGCACCGTATCCCCTGCACAGGCCCATGTGTGGCAGAATAAGCACTCAACAAATACTTGTAAGATGAATGAGTAACACACAGGGAACTATCCCTTCCCACCAGCTGGATACAATTCAACTATTTCCAGCATCCACAACACATTCATTCAGCAGTTGACAAGAAGCTTGGTTCTGAAGATACAAATTAGAAAGATTAGCCAAGCCCTTGAGGAAGTCACACACTAGCAGAGAAGACAAATGTATAAAGGCATAGATCTAACCTCTACATTGGTGCTACAGAAGAGGTGCGTACGAGAGGCTCCGGGAGCAGCAAAAAAAGCTAGAGTAACATGGACTGCAGCAAAGGAAAGGGAGGCAAGAAAACCAAGAACGCTTCCTGGGGTGGCGTCTGAGCAGAGAGGGAGCAAGAACATATCTGGATCTACTGAAAATGAGTAGTGCAACATTAAGCACGTCACTTCCACCTGGGTCTCTGTTCCCACACCTGTAAAATGAGGGGATTTTGGCAGATGACCTCTAGGGCCCATCTGGTCCTGAGTCTAAGACACCAGGCCTTTGATATTAATAAACATACCGAGTAGTTACTACACGCCAAGGAGTATGCTGAGTACTCACATGTATTCTCTCATTATCAACACAGGTACTGTTGTCATATCATTTTAAGATGAGAACATGGAGGCTGAGATGTGAGGTAATTTGCCCCAGAATCACTGAAGGAACCAGGCCCTCTTTCCCCAGCACTGTGATTCTATTCCAGCGTCCTCGCGACGATACTGTAAGGCCTTTTATTAACCGTATCCTCTTTGCTGTAGAAAACGTTATGTGCAGTCTGATTTCTTTTTGAGTTGTTCTCTAGAAGGACATACAGGAAATGGCAACAAGCACTGTCTCTGAGTATGGCAGTCATTGGTGGGTTTCAAAATATCTTTTTTCCAAATTTTCTAAGATAAATTTGTATTAATAATCAGAAAGTTGGCCTGTGCCGTCCGTCATTTTAGGAGAAGCAAGATGGCCTCCACGCTTCCCGAGTGTCTTCTTCGCTTCTGCCTCGACCTCCCCTTGACCACAAGCCTGTCTCGGGATCGGTTCCAGGGTTCCGGAGTCCCAGCGGCGGCGGTGCTGGAGGAGGCGCTGGCCTCCACGCCTTCCGTTCCCCACCGCCCGGCATGGGCCTCAATCAGAACGCGGCCCCCTGGGTCTCCGAGGCCGCCCCCACCTCCACACCCACAGCTGCAGCAGCCGCCACCGCCGTGCCGCCGGAGGACTCTTCCAAGCCCATCGCTTCTCAGGGACCCAGCCCTGCTCCCTGAGAGGGCAGCGCGCCGCCAGCCTCCAGCGGGGCCCCGCCAGGCCCAGGCCCGACCCCCACCCAGACCCCGCTGCCTGCAGTCACCTCAGGCCCCCTTCCCCCGGGGGCACCGCCACCCACCTCTCCAAGCAGCAGGGTCCCTACCACGCCTCCGCCCTTGGGCCTAAGCAGGGCCCAGGCCCAGGCAGGCCCGAACCCAGGTGACAGCCCAGGCCTAAGCACTCCGGGCAGCCACCACAAGCCACCGCACGGAGCGGCGGGGAGCCCCGCAGGGGGCGCCAACACCACCCGCCCTACCACCAGCAGCACCACCAGGAGCCCCGGGCCGGGGCCGCACTCAGAAAGGTTTAAAGCCTCCTTGTCTCTCTTGAGGAGGCCTGGAGAGAAAACTTATAGCGATGTGGGTTGTTTTTTTGGGAAGCTATCTGTGATAATCTGTATCACAGAGGATGAATTCAAAAGACTATTTGCTAAATATGGAGGGCCAGAAGTTTTCATCAACAAAGGCAAAGAATTTGGATCTATTAAGCTTGAATCTAGAGCTCTGGCTGAAACTGCCAAAGCTGAACTTGATGATACACCCATGAGAGGTAGACAGCTTGGAGTCTGCTTGGCCCCACACCCTGCTGCCCTGTCTGTTCCTAATCTTTCACCTCACGTTTCCAATGAACTGCTGGAAGAAGCCATTAGCCAGTTTGATCCTATTTGTTTTAACAGTGGATGATCGTGGAAGATCTACCAGGAAAGGCATTATTGAATTTGCTTCTAAACCAGCAGCAAGAAAGGCATTTGAACAATGCAGTGAAGGTGTTTTTTTGCTGACAACTCCTTGTCCAGTCATCGTGGAACCACCTGAACAACTAGACGATAAAGATGGTCTTTCTGAAAAACTTGCACAGAATATAACGTACCAAAAAGAGGGAGAAACCCCCCTCGTTTTGCTCAGTGTGGCACATTTGAGTATGAATATTCTCAGAGATGGAAGTGTTTGGATGAAATGGAAAAACAGCAAAGGGAACAAGTTGAAAAAAAAACATGAAGGATGCAAAAGACAAATTGGAAAATGAAATGGAAGATGCCTACCATGAACATCAGGCAAATCCTTTGAGCCAAGATCTGAAGAGACAACAGGAGGAATTAAGACACATGGAAGAACTTTGTTAAGAAATGCAATTGAGGCAAGAGGAGGAATGACGTAGAAGCGAGGAAGAGATGATGATTTGTCAACGTGAGATGGAAGAACAAGTGAGGCGCCAAAGAGAGGAAAGTTGCAGCCGAATGGGCTACACGGATCAAAGAGGGAGACATGCGAACGGATGGTGGAGGAGCAATGAGCAAGGGAGCTACGGTTCAGGAGGCTAGAAAGCTCCATCTCTAGGTGGTGGCGGCGGCACAGGTTCTGAAGTTAATCCTGGAGTTCCACCAGCAACCATGAGTGGTTCCAGGATGAGAAGTGACATGTGTACTGAGCGCCTTGGGCAGGGAGGTGCGGGGCCTGTAGGTGGACAGGGTCTTAGAGGAATGGGCCTGGAACTCCAGCAGCATACGATAGTGAGAGAGGAGTGTGAAGGCCCAAACAAAAAACCCCAACTTTAGATGTGATATCTAGGCTTTCATTCCAGTTTGTTTTTGTCCTCTGTTTAGATTCCAATCTTATAAATTCTTGCATTTTAGTAAGAAAGCTACCTTTTTACGGATGTTAGCAGTTCACTGACCTAATACTTGTAAATGGTCTATTTGGGCAGGTAAAATTATGCAATGCAGTGTTTGAAACAGAATTTTTTTTTTCCTTTTTATTTCCTCTTTTTTTAAAAAACTTTATAATGTCCCTCAAGTTATGACAGTGTACCCTGGGCCACTGAATTTCCAAAGTGTACCTTTTTTTTTTTTTTTTTTTAACTGTGCTTCAAAGAAATAAAAAATAGTTTTAATAGTGATCTTCAACTTTGCCATTCATGCTTCTATGCACATTAGGCTATCTATTCTACACTGAAAGCATAAGAGTGTCTAGGCCTTTGAATGGCATATGCCATTTCTGGGAAATGTATCTGGAAGCTAAGCATTGCTTTCTACAAATAACTGCCCCCTTTGTTTTAAAAAGAAGAATTGCATATTGAAGTAGTTTCATGATTTGTTTGCCATCATAGGAAGCATGCTGGCGCTAAGTATTTTTTAAATGGTTACGTAGCAAAGCTGAACTGTAAATCTTCATTCAGGAATATGCATCAAGATTGTGGAATGGGAGTAAGATAACTGGCAGGGGGTGAAAGTGGGTTTGATTAAACAGATCCTTCATGGCCCTATGAACTATCTTTTTTATCCTTGAAAGCTTTTGAAAAGTGGAAAGATCATTTTGTTGCATTTCCCCATTTCTTGTTTTTAAAAGACCAACAAATCTCAAGCCCTATAAATGGCTTGTATTGAACTTTTACATTTAAGCTAAAGATTGTTCAGCATGAAAAAAAAAATCAGAAAATTTTTTTGTTTTTGTTTTTTTGAGACAGTCTCACTATGTTGCCTAGGCTGGAGTGCAGTTATCTCAGTTCACTGCAACCTCCCCTGGCTCCTGGGTTCAAGCGATTCTCATGCCTCAGCCTCCTGAATAGTTGGGATTACAGGCACCCACCACCATGCCCAACTAATTTCTTCTTTTTTTTTTTGTATTTTTAGTAGAGATGGGGTTTCACCATGTTGGCCAGGCTGGCCTCGAACTCCTGACCTCAGGTGATCTACCTGCCTCGGCCTCCCAAAGTTCTGGAATTACAGGCGTGTGCCACCGCACCCAGTCCAGAAAGTATTTTTGGAGAGAAAATTTCTGCATAGTGTTAGATATAGCATAATTTAAGCTGTCAGTCTTTCTAAATCCAGTATATTAGCTATCCATTCCAAGCTCAGACTGCTGGCAAGTCTCATCAGCATATCTATCATTCTCATTCACAACATCAATGAAAATGTGGATATAGACAAGGCCACTGCATCACCTCATTAATCAATCCCCTTTTGATAATCATAAAACTAGGTACCCTACATGTATTTACTCCATGCTCCTTATGTGTTAGTTACTGGGCTCTGCACAGGACACAAGCACCCCATTGACCTCCTGACGTAGCAATCTCTTATCCAAAATGGAGCTAACGCTACTTTATGTTGTTGGCATTTATTAAGAGCCTCTGTGGGCCAAAGTATAGTCTTTATGTATATCAACTCATTGAATCCTTACAATTACCTTATATAAAGTAGAAATTATTGTTCTCTTTTTATAGCTAAGAAAAGTGAGAATCAGAAAAATTAAGTAACTTCCCTCAGGGTCACAGAGCTAGTGTGCAGCAAGAGTACTATCGAATCCAAGGTCTATCCTATTCCAAATCCCATGCTCCCAATGGCTCCTCTATCCTTCTCCCCTCTCCTCCTAGATGCAGCTACACCATTGGCTGGCTGGACTCGTTACTGCCAAGCATCTCAATCCTAAAGTTTGATGATCACTTTATGATTTTACATGAACTTTTCTATCCTATAGTCCTCTTTCCTAGGAGATGAATCATCCTAGAAACTAGTTTTCAGTTCTTGCTTAAGTTAATTTTAGGGCATCTTTCCCCTCTCTAGCTATGCGATTATATCAATGAAATGTATTTTCCTTTCCCCCGCCATTGGACATGGATGAAAATCTGTCCCATTTTTGAAAGCTCTTCAAAGCTCTTCAGTCCTCATTCCTGAAACAAATGAACCTTTCTCATGGCGACGAAAAGAGTTAAACCCTGTAAAATATTCGAAGAGATTTATTCTGAGCCAAGTATAAGCAGCCATAGCCCATTACATAGCCCTCTGGAGATCCTGAGAACACGTGTCCAAGGTAGTCGAGGTGCGGCTTGGTTTTATATATTTTAGAGAGGCACGAGACATCAATCAAATACATTCAAGAAATACTTTGGTTTGGTCCAGAAAGGTGGGACAACCCAAAGTGTGGGGGGAGGGGAGGTTCCAGGCTATGGGTAAATTTAAACATTTTCTGGTTGACACTTAAGGTTGAGATTGTCTAAAAACCTAGGATGGATAGAAAGAAAATGCTCAGGTTAAGATAAAAGATGGTGGAGACCAAGGTTATTTTGAAGTACTCAGTGGCTGCCCTTAGAGACAACAGACGATAAATGTTTCCTTTTCAGATCTTTGAAAGGTGGTAGACTCCTAATCTTTTTAGGATTAGGAGGGCCTGGAAGAAAAAGATCTAGCTATGTTAATACAGATTCTTTACAGATGCAAAGTTTCCCCCCATAAAGAACAGCTTTGCTGGGCCATTTCAAAACACGGCAAAGAAACATGTTTTAGGGTAAAACATTTTGACTTTCCTCTTTGTCATATAATGTTAGGCCAGAGTCAGGCTGCAAAATAAGTCACGACATATAGGGTTAAATGAAACCAATCTGATGAGAATTTATGGTTTGTAGGGCATGACTCTCCAGACCCCTTAGGAATTTGGGCAAGATTAAAAAAAAAAAAAAATCAGAGGTTAGTCCGCACTCAATCGAGGAAACTGGCTTACAGAAGTTAAGCCTTAGCCTGGGACTCGCGCCGGAGCGTCAAGTCCTACCTTCCACGGGAAACAGTTTTCAATTCCTTCCTACACTTTTCTAGGCGCAGGACCCAGCTCCCCACCCCTCCACACCGCTCCACTCCCTCTTCCCAGGCGCATCCCACCGGGTGGTGTTACGGTTAGAGACACGTGTTTCGGCGCAACTCCTTCCGAAGCTGCTCGGAGTCTGACTTTCTCCCACTTAACTCCGTAAAGGACGCGAAAGCCGACCCCAAGTCACAGCTCCAGCTCCCAGCGCGCCGAGAGCCGGGCCACGGGTGGGGACGGAGCTGAAGCCGGGTCAAAACTCACCCGACTCGCCTGGGCTGGGAGGCGTCTGGAGAATGTCCTGGGGCTGTCCAGGAGCGAACCGTCGGCGGCTGCCATGGCCTGTGTGGATACGCGTGGTGCAGCGGCGAGCCGAGTGTACAGACGGCTGGGGCCAGGACCCCACGTGGGACGCGCGAGGACCCCGCGCGGCTGCCCCGCCGAGTCCTGCTCCGCAGCCTCTTCCGGGTCCGGAACGGCTCCAATTGTACCGACCCACGCAGAGGGGAGCCAGAGACAGCGCAGCGGACGCATAGGGCCGAGCCGGCCGCCCCGGCCCCCGCCGGTGGTAACCCCGCTCTGCGTACCTCGCGGCCCGGCAAAATTACATGCGGCCGAGAGTTCACGCTAGGGAAGTTCTCTGAATGCCTGTGAGAAACGAGGCCCGGCGCCATCTCACCGAAGAATTGCGCCTTTGCCGCCGCGTGTGTTTCTTCAGCACTTCAGGAACTAAAGCCTAACTCGTGCGGATTGAGGCTCGAGCTCAATCCCTGGGCAAGGGAAAGGGGATGCTCGGGGCTCCCACCTCGCGGCCGTTTTCGGGACAGGCAGCTCCTTGGACACCTGGCAGGGCCGCGTTGCCTGGCAACGGTGGGGTCCTTCTTGGCTCGGCGGCGCTCGGGGCCTGAGGGTAGAAAACCGCCGCAGAGAGCGCTGGGGGTAGGTGTAGTGGCGTCGGTGCAGGTGACCGCGTGACGGCTACGCGGGCTTGGAGCGCCTGGGCGGCCGACCTCTGCACCTGAGAGAGGATGGACACGGCCGACCAGACCCTGGTGGGGCCCGCGGACGATGGGCCTGCGCCGCCCGAAGAGGAGGAGGAGGGAGAGGGGGGCGGCGAGGCGGGCAGCGAGGCGGGCGGGAAGGAGCCGGCAGCGGACGCGGCCCCGGGGCCCAGCGCTGCGTTTCGCCTCATGGTGACTCGGCGGGAGCCGGCCGTGAAGCTGCAGTATGCGGTAAGCGGTCTGGAACCGCTGGCGTGGTCCGAGGACCACCGCGTGTCTGTGTCCACGGCCCGCAGCATCGCTGTGCTGGAGCTCATCTGCGACGTGCACAACCCGGGCCAGGACCTGGTTATCCACCGCACCTCGGTGCCTGCCCCGCTCAACAGCTGTCTTCTCAAAGTAAGTCATCCCCCGCCAGCCCTGGGGTCTCCCCATGTCCCCCTCTCGCCGCCGCGTCATTTGTCCCAGGAGAATCCCGTTCCACACTCGGTCCGGGGATTTCCCTTTTCGCATCCAGCGCTGGGGATTAAACAGCTCGGGTTGCCACAGCTTCAAAGAAAAAAAAAAGGAAAGCTCTGCAGCTGTTTGCACCGTTTCCCCAGGTCACGCGCCGCCCCAAACACAGGTGCACACCCAGGGGGCTTCCCGGAGTTGGGTCCCGCCAACCTCCTTCGCCTGCACCCGGAGTGGGTTTCTCGGTGGTGCTTTCTGAGGCTCCACCCCCTGTAGATCCAACACGGGACCTGCCTCGGTCGTCGCTGCTATTGTCTGGGGCCGACTTTCTGAGGTTCTTGGCTGGCTTTGTTTATTGTGTGTGCCCTCCTCTCGCGCCTCTTTTGCTTCAAATAAAAACTGGTCCTATTCATTGTCTTAACTGTTTCAGTGACTTTATTATGTATGGTCCTCGCCTCTCACCTTGGGCAAACCGGTAAATACTGGATCTCGGGGTTTGTACTCTAGTTTTTCTTTACTAGCTAAACATCTTTGTGATGTAGAACGAAAATGACGACTCGAAACAACTGCATTTCTTAAACTTCAAGCGCGAGGTCAGGTAGTAAGCCATAGCGTTCCTTTTAGTTGCTTAGAGGTGTAAAAACTTTTCCATATATCGTTGATAGAGGTGTACGCTTATATGTAATCTATCAAAGTGTACATACAGTCATTAGATATTTGAATACTACTCTGCTTGGTGCTGCCCCGTGTTCTGGAAAGAAAGCAGTGTACAAAACAGCCCCTGCCCTCATGAAGCTTACATTCTTTGGCAAGTCAAAAACAAATAAGGTCCTGTCAGGTAGTGATAAGCACTGTAAAGATTTGTATCCATATGCAGAGAACATATTTATGTGTTTGTAACTTATTCAGGACAGCCATTTAAAATATGAGTCATTAGCTATAGGTAGGGTGCAGATAACCCTTATCACTTTTTAGCATACTTAATTCATGTTTAAAACAGATTGATGTTGTTAGATTGTTAGCAGGTATGACTAAGCTTCCTCTAAGATCTTTTTGAAGGAGGTATGACCACATTTGTTCAAGTGTAAACATATCAGATAGACAGATGCAACTCTATGAAATTGAGAAACAAGGAGGTAGGCAGAAGAAAGGCGATGTACAAGGTGTATCTTCTGCTGAAAAGGAACTTAAGTGTTTCCAAGGATGTTCATATGCACATCAACTCAGGGAAAGTATGTGTGTCAGTATGGTAGAGATGGAATACTGTAGCAGAGAGAATGTAAATAAAGGAGAGAATAGTGAGGGGAGGGACTTTTGTAGGGCAGGTCATCTGGTGGTGAATCTGCAGCAGTCCTAAAGAGGTTGTGTTTGGCTTGTAAGAGGAAGGGAGGAAAGGGCATTCATCCCATGCGCACACATGTTTAAGTCATGAACATAATTTACTATTTGTATAATGACGGATCAGTACATGAGCTCAAGTAGCTCTTCCAGAGAGTCAGAAAGTAAGATGAGGCCAGTTTATGAACTTGGAAGGTCGGTATGAGGAAGCTGACTTCAATCTAGAAAGCCCTTAAGATGCTGTTAATGGTTTTCATTAGCATAGAGTGACCTGTTAAGGTTCAGGAACATGAATCTGGCTGGAAAGAGGCACGAAGATGATTGATGGGATCAGTGTAAAATAGAAGTTAAGAGATTGGGCTTTGGCACAAGATTGGCCTATTTATAAAAGGGAGATAATGAAACCTTGTTTAGGCTTTTTAGAAGATTAAATATACACAATCGCTGGGCACAGTTCTTGGCACACTGTAAATGCTCAAGGTGAAAGTATTATGCAGTTATACAGGCATGAGGAGTAGGAGTCTGGATTAATGTGGTTGTGGACATGAAGATATCCCTGGTATTCTGATAACATTTTGACTGTCATTTTTCCTCACTTGACGTTTACCACAACATCTAACTAGTAACAGGAAATCCTTATATAGCCCTCTTATAGTTGACAGATGAATTCCAAGAAATTAATTAGTGACATTTTTCCCTTCTATACTATGGTTTTTTTTTCATATGCACATCACATAAACCATCAATCATTTAGCAGTCTTATTAGACTTTGATTGCCAAGTGAATGAATGCTGAGTTGTTCCTGCAGTTCTACAAGTGTCCTCTGTGGAATAAAACTCTGGTATGATGGTAGGAATGTAAAGAAATCTGTATCAGCACTTCGATGACTCCACCCATCGACAGTCTGTGGATTTCAATCTTTTCGTTGCTGTGCAGCATGCATTCCTGCTGACCTAAACGGTGGACAGTCTGCAGCGCAGATCAATTTTGGTGTAGCATTGCTAGAAAGCTAGGAATTAAACACCTTTGAAGCCTTTGCTCTATGATTCTGTTATTTAGATTATGAATTTGCAGGAAAATCTGCAGTTATACAATAGTTCAGACATTAACAGCTGTTTTATAAGATTGTATGATGTAAAGGTGAACAGTATAAACTGAAAAGCAATGAAATAGTGATTTCGGAATATCAAAATTATTTTTCCCATTGGACTATTAATTTAGTAGAGAGTCATTTGTGTATGGTTCCAAATTCTGATAATATTTAGGTACCGAATTGTATTGTGCATCAATTGTTAGGAGCCTTAGAAAGTGTTAACTTTATCTGCTACAGTAGTAACCGTTGCCTGTCTTTGGATTCTGTTACCTGTCCTCAAGAATCTTACTGTCTAGGGCCTGGTGCTGCAGCTCACACCTGTAGTCCCAGCAGTTTGGGAGACCGAGGCAGGTGGATCACCCGAGGTTGGGAGTTCGAGACCAGCCTTACCAACATGGAGAAACCCCGTTTCTACTGAATATACAAAATTAGCTGGGTGTGGTGGTACATGCCTGTAATCCCAGCTACTCAGGAGGTGAAGGCAGGAGAATTGCTTGATTCTCTGAGAGGCAGA